>PVIH01023827.1:0-24019 GCA_004025045.1 Sigmodon hispidus
GCTGGAGGCAGGGGCTGGGGCAGGGACTGGGGCTGGCTGAGCAGGCAGGAACACTTGGTCTGCAAGCTTGAGAACCTGAGTGGAAGTCCCAGGACTTACAAAAACCATAACTTTCTTGAGTGTGCCAGTAAAGCAAGCACTGTCAAGACCTCAGGCTCCAAAAAGGCTAACTGACTTCGGGTGATCTTTTCATTCAGTAAGAGACCCTCCCTGTCTTTAAAAAAAGATAACAGAGGAAGACAGACAAATATTCTGGCCTCCATGTGTGCACACTCACACACACACACACACACACACACACACACACACACACACACAATGAAGCTGAACTGGCTAAATTCTCCAGTCCCTCCCCCACTTAGGATTGTCCTTTTCTAGGTCCCAAGACTCACCATAAAAGCCACAGGGAACATTCACAAACAGCAATCAGAGCAAGGCTGAGCCCAACACATCTTTAAGACCTCTAAAGATACCTCAAGCTACCTTAAGGCACCCAAAGTGCATGGAGGAGCTGAGAGGAAGCCACATGTTCTGGGACCATTTCATCATTTCAACCAAAAGCCCCGAGGCATTAAGAAATTTCTACTGGGCCTTATAATACCCCAGCAACTCTACGTGGAGGATTGGAAGGCTGTCTAGATGACCACATGTCATCTAGAGGTGACAGAAATAACAAGCAATTCAGACAGCATTTGATATCAGGGTTTTCACAGCAGCCAGCAGAATGAGAGCCCAGCTTCCAGAAGCCTCCCTAACAGCACCCATCATAGGCAGGGATCCTCCCAGTACCTACCATGGCTTCCTATTTCAGATGTGTCTGAAACCACACAGTCTCCTGGGGACTAGCGTCCTCAGAATGTTCCTGTCTCTAAGGCAGGGTGAAAATAAATCTGTTGGTGTTAGTGAATGAAAACTAGGCGAGATGACAAGGAAATAATACATAAAGAAGGAAAACACAAAAGCTCTGCATGTAGACTACAGAGAGGAGAAAAATAGCGTGAATTGTGGAATTTCGGGGTCTTCTTCCCAAAAGCAAACGGGTTATTTAGAAGGAAGCAGCTCAGAATGGCAGCACCTGGACCACGTTCCAGCTGCTTTTGTCCTCACTAGGCGGGGGTGGGGGGATGGGAGAAGATCGGTCCATGAGGAAACATTGCCATCCAGTGGTCAATTAGTGCATTGCCCAACAAAACTAGCCAGGAAAAAAGCTTGGATCAGTTTGTCAGTCAACACTTAGTGGAGAAAAACTGCCAGATTCAGGACCAGATCATTAATATCACCACCCTTCAAACCAACAGGAATACACATTCTCTCTCTCTCTCTCTCTCTCTCTCTCTCTCTCTCTCTCTCTCTCTCTCTCTCTCTCTCTCTCTCTCTCTCTCCACACACACACACACACACACACACACACACACACACACACTTGTTCAAACATGCACATGCACACAAAAACACTGTCAATCAAAAAACTGCCTGCCTCCTTGGATGGCTTTCCAAAGTCTCCAGGGAGCCAACCTGGAGCAGAATTAAGGGCCACTCTAGGAGCAGGACCCACCTGCTGGCCATATCCCAGCTCCCAGTCACCCTGCATGGGTAGCTTCAAACAGCGGTTTACTAGAACACAAGAAGGGTTTAAGGTTTCATGGTTTGTGTATGCCTTGTTACCTTCCACTGTCATAAAGAGTAAATAACCTTTCCTGGATCCGTTATAGATGGACCTTGAGACAAAACAAAAAAGGGATGGAAAGAATATTCTTTCACTTGGGCTGGTGACCTTGAGTCCTCAGGCAAGTCAATAACCTCATGGAGGATGAGTTTGTCTTTTTCTTCAAGATTGGCAGGAGGGCTAACTCCACTCTTTGACTTTTGGAGGTAATGTTCATGGTCAATGTCCAGACCAGCCTCTTCTCTCACCGATGTTTCTTACCTTCCTCTCCCAACTCCGTCTGCAGTTAGGGCTGTGGGGTCCCCCTTGATGATGTAGAAATACTCCCCCCCACTTCCTGCTGCAAGGCACAGGCTTCCAGGATTTACTACCTATCTTGGAGAGCTGCTTCCAACATAGATATAAATTGCACTGGCTGAGACAGTAGCTCATAGAATACTGTGGTCCCAGAGTAATCAATACATACTATTTCATCTTCAATCAGGTTCGTCAAATCTAAGAGTTCCTGGCTCAAAATTATAGTGCCTACAATTATTCCCAAACCTAATTCTTTAACTACTTCATAAGACCAGAAGTCAATTTTTAAAGTACTTTTTATATAATTAATCAATATCTTAATTTATAGCTTCTAAAACTATGGGTTATGATACCATGTGGGGTCACATGGCTGAATGTGAGGATTACCAAAAGTTTGGTAAGGGAGGTTTCTCAACAGATTGAAAATTAATTCAAAACCACATACAGAATTCAAGGTATGGCTGGCAGGACCATGCCAGACTGTATCTCAAGACTCCATTGTAGCCTTGGTTCTGAACACATATTTCCCTGTGTGAGGGATCACAACAGACAATACCCACGAACAGTGCTCCAAACACCTCCACTTAGATTCAAGGCCACTTGGGATTGTTTGTTTGTTTGTTTTGAGACAGGGTCTCACTATGTAGCCCTAACTGACATGAAAATCACTATGTAGACCAGGCTATCCTCTGCCTCACAGAGACCCACCTGCCCCTGCCTCCCAAGCACGTGGTGTGTGCCACCACTACATGGCTCAGATGCAAGGCTATGGTAAATTTGAATAATTGTGTGCTTTTACTGTCTGTATAAAAATTTCTTGTGTATGTGGATACACAATGGTTCTATTATGAAAAGCAAAGATTTTCATATAATCTCCTACTATTTTTGGCATGTATCAAATGATTATCTTTGGTTTGTATTATATTAGAGAATTTTACTTTAAAATTTGCTAATCTGGGCTGATGGGTTGAGTTTATTTTTTTTAAATTATTCATTAAATTTGAGTTTATATCTAGGACAGAATTTCTATTACTGAAAAGACTCTCTAAACACTTTTGCTCTTCTGCTCCCTATTTGTGAAGAAAATCTGTGTTCTTAGAATTGATCATTATGAAACCAAAATATCCATCAACTCTGAGAAATGTTGAAGATGCTCCATGTCCTGTAGCCTCAAGTATACAGCCAAGATTCAATTCTATTCTCTGTGAGAACATAAACAGACACAACCATCTAGGATGAAAGTTTGCTTTTGTCATTAATAAATGTTAAAATTACATGCATACCAAAGAATTGCTTTAAAATAAACTCATAATGTTTTATAAGCCTATATATCTAGCTTTGCGTAAAACTCCTCAAAAAAAGTGACCCCAGGGAGAAGTCTGGCGAGCCTTTGCAGAATCCCCCCTGGTTCTTGGAATGGCTCTCTGCCCTTCCACAGCGTGGCTGTCATGGACTTGGGAGATCAACCCTCACTCTTCCATCCATAAACGAGTGTTTTGCTTGTCACTAGAGAAGCAGAGAAGATTACAAAAGATTTAATATCCATGACATTCGATGGCAATGTGACCTCACTATTAGCTAAATAAAAGCACTTGTGAATTATTAAAATCGTCATCTTTGAAAAGATAAGCAGTACATTCTAAGAGATGAGAGCCCACATATCTTGGATTTCAAACCACATCTACTTAAACATCCACTCTGTTAAGACAAGGAGCTGTTATTTTCAAATAAAGGAATTATTAGCTAAAATGAAAATATTAAGATTCGTGTTATATCTTATATTTGCCAAATATGAAAAATCAAGTAAGGCCCCTACAGATCCAATAAAAAGTTTAAAGAAAGAAATTTTCTCCTTAGCCAGTTAATCAAATTCATGATCCAGTAATTACACTGCTGTATATGTAACTACAGGGAATGAAATTGGCATGTTCACTCCCACACATTGCCGCATTGCTGTCAACAACCAGAAAATGCCAGCAACCCAAGTATCCATAAGCTGGTGAATGCAGCTTTTTAAATGTGGTATGTGTACAATTAGAAAAGTGTGTGTGTGTGTGTGTGTGTGTGTGTGTGTGTGTGTGCACATGCGCACACACACAAATAAATAAATAGAACTCTGTCATCTGCTCTTATGCAAGACCCGGATTTGGTTCCCAGCATCCACATGATGGCTTACAACCATCTGTTACCCCAGCTGCAGGTGCCCCATGCCCTCTGCTGACATCTACAGGCACTACATGTACATGGTGTACATTCGTGCATGCAGACAAGAGGCTCATGAACAGAAAATAAAATATATACATCTTCTGAGAGAAAAGGTAATAGAAAAGCAGACCTATGAATTTGATTTTTATAATTTTCACAACAGACACTATGAAATGCCTTAGGTTTATTATTCCAAAAGTAAAGCTGTGGGTAGAAGTTTCTATCTGACCAGCCAGCCCACAAATAACCACACAGAGATGTAGTGTTAGGTTTCTGGTCCAGCCTTTCAGGCTTTGCCCCATAGCCTGGTCTTGCAGACTCACAGTCCCCCAGAAACACACACACTTACATTAATTTTATGTTGATCAGCCTAGGGCCCAGGCATATAACTTGCTAACTCTTTGCCCTTTAACTAACCATGATTCTTATCTTGTTCAGCCATGCAGCTCAGTACCTTTTCTCAGTGGCATTTCAACTTCTTTCTTCTGCATTTCCTGGATTCTCTGCTCTGCTTTGAGATGTTCCAAGAGTTTTCTTAGTCTGATAGCCCCACCCATACTTCCTCTCTGCCTTCTGGCCAATCAACTTTTTATTAAATCAGTAGGAGGGACAAATATTTACAATGTACCATAATCCCACTACACAGAAACTTATTGTTAATTATAAATTCTCAGCCAATAGCTTGTTACTAACTAGGTCTTACAAATTAAATGAACCCATATTTACTAATTTATGTTCTGCCATGTGGCTTGTTATCTCATCTTCTACATGTCCTGCTTCCTCTGTGTCTGGCTGGATACTCTGCCCTGCTTTTTCCCATCACTCTTCAGTCTGGTTCCTCCACCTTACCTCTTCCTGCCTATCTATTGGCCAGTTAGCTCTTCATTAAATCAATGAAAGCAACACATTCTCAAAATGTACAAGAGGATTATTCCACAGCATAAAGCCATGATAATATTTTATGCAGCCAACACAACTACAACTCAGGGACTCTTCCTCACAGTCACCTCCAACAGTAGCCTCTGAGGTGGATGAAAGACACTAAAGACTCCATTTTACAGATAAGAAAACAGAGGCTCAGGGAGTCAGAATCTCTAGTGGAGAACTGGGATCTGAACACACAGCTTCTCCCCTGATCTGCAGAGGTGTTTTGTTTCCCCAAGACTTTCATAGAACCCTCAAACTGATGGCAGTTGTAAGGATTCCTGGCATTTCACATAGCTGAGCCAACTGGGCTCAGGTGGGATGCACGCCCCTGGGCGTGGCTGCGTAAACCCTGCAGCATTGCGTACAGAAGCACCTCCCTGGACCCATGACTCATACCCGTACATGCCCCTTCCCTTAAAAGAGACTGCGCACACATGCTCTGGTCTCTCTGTCCCCTGATTTCTGTCCTGCTCTTCTGCTTCTGCACCCACCTGGGAATTCTCTCTTAAATAAACTCTATTGTATGGCCTTGATAGTGTATATTTGCTTTCACGAAACTAACAGCAGTTACTGAGCCCAAATCTCAGGGAGAAGGGAGAGGGAGGGAGGGAAGAATAAGGAGGGAGAGGTGACCGAAGAGGGGAAGGGAGAGAGACAGAGGGAAAGGGAGAGAGGGGGGAGGGAAGAGGCAGAGGATTGTAGGGAGAAGAAGAAGTAGAGGAGCCTCCAGGGCATAAAACCTGGTGTTTTGTGGCTTCAGAAAATATAGGTGATATATGTATCACCACCCCCACCCCCTTCGTTTATTCATTTGGGGTTTTGAATTTATTTCACCCATTGAAGATATTAAAGCAACAGAAAGAAGGACTATTCTTGAAGGACTTCTTTGAAGTTCTTTTACCGCCAAGGTCTCCTACTCACTCTTCCATATTTAAACAAAAGCACTGAGCTGCCTGCCTGCAACATTAGCTCCAAAGTCCTGTTCACAGCTACTTCAGTCCTGCAGAAATCTGGGTGGCCTGACCTCAGCCAATCAGAGTAGACCAATCCATGATTTAATGCCCAGAATGCAGGGTGTCACTCATAGCTGAGCATAGCCCCATGATGGGTGCTGCTGTCATTATCCGTGATACATGAGAAGTGGGACTCAAAGCTTTTCATGTTCTTCTCTTCTCAAATCTAATTGACTAAAAGCCCAAGGAAGTGCTGTAAAATTCTCTTTCTAGTAAAGGTGTGGAAAAAAAGTTTTTTGATGTAAGAACTATCAGAAGACTATACACAGAAATGGAGGTGAATGGGCTGGCATGCCCTCAATCTAAGAAAACGGCAGCACTCTCTATTTAAAAAGATAGAAGCGTAGCAGGAATTGGGTAAGTAGGGAAGGGCTGGACATAGGAAGTCATCCACACTGGATTCTAGGAAGCCTGTTTTCTAATTATCAATGGGTGGATTTAAGACTCTAAATTTACTGTTGATTTCTGAATGGTGCATTTGAACATGTCAAGGGCTTGTCTTGGTTCTTCTGTCTCTGTTTCCTGTGTTCACCTCCTCAGATAACCACTCGGTCCCTTCCATATTCACATGCCCATGAGGTAGACACAGGTTCTTGACAGGACAGTGAAAGGGTGACCACACAAACTTTTTAAATGTCCCATTAAGTATTAGGATGAGTAACCCTGTAACCACTCAGGCCCAGAACCAGGGCTATGAATTGGCCCACCCCAACATTTACCCCATCTATGATCTGCTGTAGCATAAGAAGGGGCTGGTCCTACAGATCCAAAGCTGCAGGATCCCCACCACACAAAACAACAGGATATCCAAGAGAGTCCCAGTGAGAAACCAGTATTGATAGTGTGGCAGAAATCAGAGGCCAATGACTCTTTGCCATGAACACTTGCAATTAAAGATATACAGACTAAAGGGTGTTCTGTGTGACTCATTGTGTCACACTACAGCTTCCACAATGAGAATTTTCTCTTTTTCTCTCTTTTCTCTCTCTTAAGTTTTATTTTTATTGGGTGGGGGGTGCAAGGGCAGAGGGTGGATATGAAGGGACAAGAGATGAATGGGGTCAAGATGCATGACTTGAAAGCCACAAAGAATATTTTAATTATATTTTAAAAATAAGAAATTAATATTTAAAGCATGAGTTTGGAAGATAGTCATGCTTCTATCCCCAGGGACTCGATGTCACCTGAGGGATGGTATGAGAAGACTCACTGTACAACAGCTAATGAGAGAAGATCCTTTTACCCAGGAATTGCTGAAATTCCTATTTCATCTTTGAATTCCTATTATTTCACTATTGCATTAATTTACTACTGATCAGTCAGCAACTCTGATTCATAAGTCAAGGACCGAAACAGAAACTGGTCTTTTCCAGAAGCAGCAAATGATTCCATATTGGCCTCACACTCCACATTCTGATCATCATATGCAGCCATGGAGGCCCTTAGACAAACACAGGGCTTCAATCTAAGCAGCTGAACCTTAGCCCTGATTTCCTGTCACCATATAACTATACTCAAAGTCTTGCCAAGACACTCACCTGAGCAAAACCCTGTCCCCAGGGCTGGGGCACAGAACACTTCCCATCCATTTAGGCAATGTCACCATACACAAAGGAAATGGGGACTGAGGACTCAAAGCCAGGGCAATAGTGCAAGTTCTCAGGCCACTAAGCCCCTGGTCAAGGGGCTTTCATTGCTTGAAACAGCCCTCCTCCCCCTCCCTACCTTTAGTGCCCTCTCCCTCCCACTATGATGAATTCCCATTGCAAAGCTTTCTATGTATCTGTCATTCTCTTTCTCAAAAGTGTCCATCTTCTTCTGTCTCTATAGAAACAAGCTAATGAATCTGACCTCAAAGGAGTAACAGACGTTCCTGTTTCCAGAGCACCTGTTGGTCCTCAAATTGATGCCTTTGAACCTCTGTTTCTACCTATGCTCTTTTCTTGACTTAATTCTGCAAACTGTTCTGCACCAGGGTCCTTCTCATGAACTCCTATTCATACTTCAGAGCCATAGCATGAAAACCCCTGTCTGAACCTTCTCTATCTTTGAAAGCACAGTGGTCCTGTTCCTTTCCTGGCTCTCAACACCATTCCATGGACAGGTACACCCCTAAGTCATGACGGATTTGCTTTCCCTCCAGAGAGTATCCTACAAAGAATTAGTCATGTTTTTGTGCTGTTGTAATTTTTATTTTTCCAATATGATGCAAACTAGGGTCATCAGGGAAGAGAAATAGCAATTAAGAGAAAATGCCTCCATCATATTGGACTATTCTCCATGGATATATGTTACACATTTAATAAAACCCGAATATTGGGGAGAGAGCACCCAGTCAAATCCCGGGCAGACAGTTCAGGAAATTCTTGATCCTTGAATACAAAGATAAACAGCTGAGCCAATCACACACACCTTTAATCCCAGCACAGAGAAAGCCGGGAATGGTGACCTCCACCCTTTCTCCCACAACTCCAGAGACAGAATTTCTTCTGTTTCTGTGAGTTCAATGCTACATGCCTTTAATCCTAACCTGGATGGGATAGGGTATATAAGAGCTTGTAGAAACCCAGAGGGGACAGAAGCACTGGGAGAAGCAACTGAGCCTGAGGAAGTTGCAAGACAGCTGGGTGAGAATTGACTGTGGTGCTTCCTCTCTCTGATATTTCAGCCTTTCCCCCCAATAATTGGCTCTGAGTCTCATTTGTGATACTACAATTCTCTAGGATATTTTTTTAATTAATAATTAATGTGAAATGCTCAGCACCCCTCCCTCCCCAAGCTCTCCCCCTTCCTCACCACCAGGGTGAGCCCGCCAGCATTACCCTTGCTAGTTTACCCTATGCAGCAAAAAGCAAGGGGCAGGGTAAGTTCTCCTGCTTTCACACCCTCAGGGCTGGCTCACCCACATGCACACCAGGGCCAGCTCCACCGTGGTGCCCAGGCAAGGCAAGGTGTAGGGACTCGTAGTATTATGTTTCTGGCCTGGACTTTCCAGCCTAGCCCCAAGGTTCAGATCCACTTGCAATCCCACTGCCAGTTAACACCAAATAAACACACAGACGTTTATATTAATTTTATGCTAATCAGCCAGCCTATGGCTCTGACATATTGCTAGCTAGCTCTTGCTCTTAAACTAACCCATAATCCCTATCTTGTTCAGCCATGTGGCTCAGTACCTTTTCTCAGAGCAGCACAGTTGTCCTCTACATCTGCTGGCTTCTCCTGGT
The DNA here is from genome assembly GCA_004025045.1 of Sigmodon hispidus. Classification (NCBI taxonomy): domain Eukaryota; kingdom Metazoa; phylum Chordata; class Mammalia; order Rodentia; family Cricetidae; genus Sigmodon; species Sigmodon hispidus. The sequence goes on from PVIH01023827.1 coordinate 9,336, forward strand.
GTCTCTCTGCTCTGCTCTTCCTGCCCCCAGAGTAGCCCCTCCCACACTTCCTGTCTGCCTTCAGCACATCAGCATTTTTATTAAACCAGTAGGTGGGACAGTTATTTACGATGTAAAAACATAACCCCACTACAGGGACCACTCTCCCCAATGCTGCAGCTGGTCAAGAGCAGGGGTCAGGGACAGCTCTCCTGCTCTCATGACCTCGAGGCCAGCTCTCCCACCTGCTATAAGAAGCATCTCTCTTGCACTCACCACAATATGGCAAATGAGGGGTGGGACCAAATCTCCCATGCTCGTGTACCATATCATAAAGACCATGACCAAAAGCAACTCATGGGATAAAGGGTTTATCTAGCTTACACACCCCAATCACAATCTATCATTGAGGGAAGCCGAGTTAGGAACTCCAGCAGGTCAGGAGCTGAAGCAGAAGCCAAGGAGGGGTGCTGCTTATGGGCTTGCTCAGCCTGCTTTCTTATCCACCTCAGGACCTCCTTCCCATCAGCGTGGTCATGGTCTTCACCACAGTAATAGAAGGCAAACCAGGGCAGACAAGCACTTCGTTAGTGTTCTACCTAGTGCTCACAGATGTTTCTGAATGGATTCTCACTACAGAGAATGGTGAAGACTATGCACATGCACAGGGAAGAAGGTAGGCTGTATCGACCGCCTACAGCCCAGTGTGAGGCTGGGTCACTAACTGTCCTCATCCCTGGTAACAGAGCTGTGAGAGGGCTCACTCTGGCAGGGCGGACTAATAATGAGGTTGAGAAACTGTATGATGTTCAGCTCTGAAAAGCCTGTCCCAGGGGTGGTGATGAAGTTCCACATCTTTCCCAGCATTTGAAAAGCATGAATTTGATCCCCATCACCACAGAAAAGAAAAGGGACACTGTGGAAAGCTTGCCCTGGGGAGGACAAGAATGTCATTTTCTGAAGGGAAATGCTCACTGATGTTTTTGCAAAGGTATAGTATGGCTTTAATACATCCACAATCTTCAGGGTTCATAATGTATGGAACATCACTGCCAGGGATCCAGGGGTGAGAGACTGCGGGAAATTGGGTACAGCTCCTGGCCCTTGAGGGCCATGTTCAGCAAGATGCATTTTCTACACACGTACACCCTGAGCCCTCTGTTGGCTGAGGTGAGGGTAACAGAGCCAACATAACAACATATCATGTGTTTAAACAAAAAAGGAAAATGTGTCTATGATGAAACACAGCCCTTGCTGCACTGTTACTGCTTCATTACTGATCCACCATCAGACAATTTCATTTTATTTTATTTCCTGCATCATCAAAACACTTCCTTATGTAATGGCCAGCCCTCTTGATGTGCTATTTCAGCACATACATTTCCATTTGGGGCAATTTGATGTTGACTATGATGGTGTTTGTGCTCATTGTTTACAGAAACATCTACCCATCATGTGACAGAGGGGTGGTGAGGGTACTTGTTGATGAGGAGATATTAGAAACAAGTGTTTTGCACATGGCAGTTACACAGGCTGGGCTCTGACAAGATGCTGGAAAGGTGTTTTCTCCATGAAGAGTGATCACAATGAGCTGACGACTGGCTAAAATATAAACATCAAATTTATGTTGTGTGTTTAAGAGTTTTCATAACAGAAATTATTTACGTGTCAGGTACCATCTAGCATAACACTGCACATTTAGAAAACTTTTCAAATGAATACTAAGCACCTGATAAAACTGCTTTTAAAACGAATGGACTGTCTCATATGATAGAAGCTTAGGTCTCAGGAAAAAAAAAAAAAATGTCTATCATGTGCCCAGTGGCACAGAGCAGACTGAGCTTTCCCTGTCTGTCCTGTTAGTGCCTGTAAATCAGTATTTAGTCTCATCCCCTCATCCCCTTGGTGAGGCTATGACAAGGACACTGTGAAGATGTGATCAGTTTTGTAACATGATCATCGATCACCAGCAGGGGCCAAACACTGCTTCACTTTCCGTTTCAAAGTCACTGTAATGGGAGCCCAGCTTGCCAATTACAGTTTCTGTTTCAGGAAGTCTCTGGGAAGGCATCTGATCTTTCTAGAAAGACACAGTTGCTCTTAATGTTGCTCTGTTTGCTTGAAAAGCCAAAAAGCTTGCCAGGACAGAATAACCCCTCACAATAGTCTTAGGGCTGAAGCTCTCCTATAGAGGGGTCTCCAGAGGACTCTTGCAGGGGTCCCACTTAGGACTCCACCTGTGAGTGTCAGAAGCCCATTTTGGTTGTTTTGGTCTATTCAGTAGTTTCAACTTTCTTAAGCCAAGGTAAAGAACTCTTATCATGGCCCTAGAGAGATGATTCAATAGTTACAAGTACCTACTTGTTGTAAATGGTTCTGGCCCAGATTTTCGGGCCTAGCCTCGAGGTTCAGCCCTGCAGACCCGCAGTTTCACAGTCCCACAGAGTCACAAAATCACACAAATGCTTACATTAATTTTCTGCTGACTGATCTAGGGCCTAGGCATATAATTTGCTAGTGCTTGCTCTCAATCTAACCCATCTTGTTCAGCCATGTGGCTCAGTACCTTTTCTCAGAGCAACATTTCAGCTTCTTTCTTGTGTGTCTGCTGCGTCTCCTCATTGTGTCTGTGGCAGCTCTCTTTGGTGGCTCTGCATGGCATCTGTCTGGCGTCTGTCTCTGCTCTGAGATGTTCCTGAGTTTTCTTAGCCTGGTAGCCCCACCCACACTTCCTGTCTGCCTTTTGCCAACCAGCTTTTTGTTAAACCCATAGGCGGGGCAAATATTTACAACATTATGAGCATAATCCCACTACAATATGAACAAGATGGCAATCTTTAGAGAGACTTGTGGGTAGGGAGGAGAACAGAGAACTACGTTTGCATTTTTGCATTTCTCTGTTTTTCACAAGTTTTAGAAACTAGAGGATTAAAAACAACTCAAACAATTTTAAGAAGCATCTCATCTGACTGGCACTTTTGTCTTTCTTTGCAATAACCAGAATGGCTAAACTATATATAGTTTATAGTTGACATCATCCATTAACCCTCAGCCCTCAGATTACCCATCATGCTTCAGGGGAAGTCCTGCCCTCTGACCTCACAGCAAGACCTTGCTGATCTCAAGGAGTCTAAATCATAAGCCTAAAGAGCCCTCAGTGAGCTTTAATGAGAGCCAGGACCTAAACCACCAAACCTAAAAGCTGTGTGGGAGGTTTTGGCTGGAGGCAGGCACTCCTGCAAGTCCCCGACTCAGAAGAAGTAAATGGTGCCCTCCATGCCCTCCAGTACTGGCTTCTGGAATCTCAGATTATCTGTTATTACATATAACAAACAGCCTCCTGATTTTTTATCATGCTATGTATCAGCGTTTGCTGAGGTATACAAGATGTGTCACAGGTGAATTGTGTAAGTATGGTCACAGTGGTCAGATCTTCTCCCATACACTTGGACAACCTTAAAAAGTCTTTGCAAAAGAATGAAAGATTGAGACATTTTCCTTCACCCCAAAATCAGAAACTGCTAATATAGAAATATCAGATAGAGCACACAGAATGGGACACTCAACCATTACCTTCCAGAAACATCCCAGGTCCTTAGCAGGGTGTCCAATGCAACTGTCCAGAGGTGGGGAAGAAATACCTGCCAGTGATCAGGTTTTCTTTCAGCCACAATTCAGAAATGCTATAGAACCATAAGCTGCAGTGACCATCCTAAGGCTTGAAATGACCCCTATGCCATGGAATTAAATCATGACATGGAAAACAGAGTTACTGTGTAATATGATGTATTCTCTATGAAGACCCCAAAGAAATAAATATCCCAAGCCTCCTGGCCCAGGCTAACCTATTGATCAAGAAGGAAAGGGTATTTTTAAAAATTAACACTGCCCAGAGGCACCATAATGCTTTCAAGAAATGTCTTCAGCAGATGGACCATCAATCTTGAGAGCTGGGTTGAGAAAAAACAGCTCATGACAGGGGGGAAATGTATATTTAGATATCTCATACCTCTCATACCTCACCATGTCAGAATCCTGTCTCACAGGAAAGGGGAAAGGAAAGAAGAAGAGGAGGGGAGGGGAAAAGGAGAAAGAGAAGTCAGGCTTTCTTCAAGGATTACAAAAGAAAGTCCTGGGCTTCTGTGGATCCTGAAGCCCCACTGTGTTCTTCACCCATTATCTGGGAGGCCATGGCCTCCTAGTCAGCCCCTCTACGAATACCTTTTCACCTTGAAAAGTGAAAATGGTATGCACAGGATGCCTAGAGGGATGCTCACAGTAGAAAGTAGCTCACAAGAGGGCTAGAGGAGCATTCCCCAGACCTCTCAGGATGCAGGGAGGAAGGGAGCAGAGAGATGAGGGTAGAGTGAGTGGATCTGGGACAGTTAGGGGTTGAATATGATTAAAATATATAAAATTCTCAGGGAATTAGCAAAAATGTTATTTTAAAAGGAGATAAAATACATGTACATTTAAAAGGATGACAGAGTCTCTGTGAGTTCTCTGTTATCCAATAGAGAGCCAACCTATCCCTGGGGGATGTGTCTTGTTTGGAAGACATACCTTCATTCTGCTAAGGTGCCACCTCCAGTGCAGAGGGGTAAAGTAGGGAGGGTATAAAAGGGCAGAGTGATATTGTATCCACTGTAGAGGATGAACCCCCAGTAACAGCCTCTGCTCATGATGACCTCTGGCACATCCTTGTGACTGTGCATAACAGACATGCTACAGGCTTTCAGTTCTGTGGGTGTGAGCTGTCTTTAGAGAAGGGCTCTGACCCTCGAGAGGGGTCTCTGAGACACATGGCCTGTTTTCAATGTCAAACATCAGCCTCCAACACAGTGTTGCCTTACAGTCAACTCAGCTGGCTGTATCCACACAGGAGAGGACAGTATGATGGAAGATGGACCTTGATGGCAGGGAAGCCTGCCTTTCTGGGCTTGACCTCAGAAGGCTGATTCTCAAGAATGAAGACATCAGATTTTTGCTTCCTCCAGGTTCTTGGCCCAGCGTCTCAAGCAGAAATTCTCATCCTGTGGTTCTAGAACCTTCTGAACACACCCACCTCAGCATGTGCACAGGAACAAGTTCACAGTGTCTTCCTTCACCCTCCTGATATTTCAGTCCCACCCTGAGCATCACCCGGATGGAAACTTGCACTATGTAGGCATCCTCAGTGACAGCGTGAGTCTGCCCAGAGGTTAAAGCAAAGTCATTTCTTATTTATGAAATATGAGAATGGTCAGGAAAATTGGCTTCAGGATTAAAGAGAGGGGAGAGAGAGGGTACAGCCATACAAGGTCCAACCCAGAGGACCTCATCAGTCCTATAGGTCACGCTCTCTCTCTCTCTCCCTTGTTAAAGTCGGCGCCCTAAAACAGAGAGCTTCACTCCGATGTCGGGTAGCAAAAGGAAGCTTTAATGAACACGAGCCCATGGGTCACCAGCAAAAAAGGGAAGCTAGCGACCCCGAGCCCAAGGCTTACAGAGCTTTTAAGGGAAGTTCTACCAGGGGGAGGGGGAAATGGAGTCATCACGGCTCAGCCATCTGGTCGGGCCAGGTATGCTTTGTCTTCTTTTTCGGAATTTGGGTGGGTAAACAAGTTCCGGCGCCATCTGGTGCTTCCTCAAACACAGCGAGCTGAATTCCTGGTGTGGGGCCTGAGAGCAAAGCACAGCATTCTTCCAGTAAGCTTACAATTAGTTTACAATTTAACAGCATAGATGGTGAGTTTCCTTTTTACAGTGGCCCTTCTTAAAATGAGTTTACAATTTAACAGAACAGCTGGTGGATTTCTTTCTACAATGGCCCTTCATTCTCTCCTTTTTCTTGTGCCGACCTTTAATCTTAAAGGTCACTGCCAGATATCGGCTGGTATCACTGCCTCATGACCATCATTTTGACTCCATTCACCTGGGATCGTATAAAGGCTAAGATTCGATTTAGAACACATGGCCCGATCATAAGGACAAGGACTAACACAATAAGTGGTCCTGTAAGGGCTGACAATAATGTAGTTAGCCATGGAGATTGATTGTACCATCCTTCAAACCAGCTTTGTGAGCCCCGCAGGCTCCTTTCCCTGGCATCTAGTCTCTCCCTAAGTTTTGTCATTGATTCCCGTACTACACCGGTATGGTCGGTGTAGAAGCAACAGTTTTCCTTTAAGGCGGCACATAAACCTCCTTCTTTTAAGAACAACAGATCTAATCCTCATCTATTCTGCAGAACCACCTCAGATAATGAGGTTAAAGATTTTTCCAGCACGGTAACAGAAGTTTCAATTGCCCGCAGGTCCTGCTGGACAGCTGCTTCTAGAATCCCCAATTGCCGGGGACCCTCAACTAGTGCCACCGCCCCCGTCCCTACTCCAGCCAGCATTCCCGCTCCTAGCAATACTGCCAGGGTGACACTGACTGGTTCCCTAGGGAATCGAGTCCTGCCTGCAAAATGCCCCTCAAATTCTTCAGCTGGGTAATAGACTAGCCTTGGATAGATTTGGACAAGGACACAGAAGTCCCTGGACTGGTTAAAAGTAGCCACTGAGATGCATGGAGTGAGTCCTGTACTACATGCCCAATATAAACTGGGGGCTGGAACAAGAAAGAGAGACCCGTTTGAGGTCATTATGTTCTCTGTTTGGGCGCAAAGCTCACCCTCCGAGGCAGAGAGGTGCCCTAAACAAGTTCCCAAGCCGGTTACCTCAGGCAGAGTTAGCATATGCCTTGTTCCCCAGTTGCAGCTAGCTGAGGTATTATAAGTGAAGCTCCCATTGATTGCCATCCCCTCATAGTATGGGGGGCTAGTCTGAAGACAGATCCAACATGATACAGTGAGATTAGGATAAGTTGAATTCAGGGCCTGATAACCTCCTTCGATTAAGTCTATGAGTCTCTCTTCTGTTTCTGGAGCTGGGGGAGCTGTTGAGGGGTTCTCTGAAGGTGAGGGGTGGGTTCCTGGCTGATGGACCTTAGGCAGGAGTCCCTTCCGATCGGTAAGGACCGGGTTTGGGCCTATGGCCGGGCGTGCAGACGTGCCTTCTCTGTTTAACCTTATCTTAAAGAGGAGCCCAAAGTCATATCCGGAAACATAGAATCTTAGGCCCCAGGTTCGGCCCTTGTACCATTCAGCTAGGTTCGTGGGCTTTTTCCCTTCAGCAGTAAAGGTTATGTTCAGTACATTACATAAAGGGGAGTTCTGGCACCCAGTGACATGCTTACCCTGGGGTTCAAGGTCATCAGGGTTACAAGGATGAAAGGCATAAGGGTGGTAAGCTGGCTTGGGATGAGTGACGTTCCGCCCTACCTGGATCCAATCCCATCTAGAGCTAGGTTTCCAATAGGTGGTCCCAGCGGTCTCACATCCCCAGGCTTTGCAGTACAAGGGTTCTAATCCCCCACATCTATAAATCTCCTCCCTCTTTCTTCCATCTCGGGGGCATACATAGAATGTTGAGTAATGGAGGTGGCACCTTTTCCAGGGGGTACTGCATCCCTGAGGCCTCCCATCCTCCATCCTCCCTCCCCCGTTTAGAGGGAGCCCTTCACCAGGTTCCATGCCCTGGAGGTCCCAAGTGTCTAGTCCGGCTAACAACTGGCAGACATCTGGCTGCAGAGTAGGCCACCAGGTTCCCAACGGGTGGTCTGAGCTGGTCATTGTCCATACTACATCTCCCGTCCTAGATATCACCTGCCAAGTTTGTGGTACTGGTTGATGGGGGTTACTTGCAGTCACCACGGTGGCGAATCCGAAGCTTAAGAGGATTATCAGTCCTTTCCACAGTCCAGGAGTCAGTGTCCGGGTCAGGAGCAGGTTTGAGATGGGAGCCATGGATCCAGGCGGCGATCCCGTCCACCTTGACTGCCTTTGGGGTAGTCAGCAGGACCTGGTATGGTCCCTTCCACCGGGGTTCCAACGTTTGATGCTGGTGTCTGCGGACGTACACGAAGTCCCCCACGTGGAGCTGGTGCACAGCGTTGTCCCCGCCAGGTTGGTATGCAGCAGACAGTTGCTTCCACAGTTTATGCTGGACCGAAGCTAAGGCTCGCAGCCTGTTGGACAAGGGGGAGGGCATGATTTCTCCTTGCTGGAGGGTTAGATTCTTAACTGGGGGTGCACACCCAAGAAGCAGTTCGAAAGGGGTAAGTCCCAAGGCAGAAGGGGTGTTTCTAGCCCTAAAGAGGGCATACGGTAGGAGCATCGTCCAATCTCTAGAGCCAGTCTCCATGGTCAATTTAGTTAGGGTCTCTTTAACTGTTCTATTCATTCTTTCTACCTGTCCTGAGCTCTGGGGGCGATAGGCACAATGTAGCTTCCAATTAATCCCCAGTACCTTTGCAAGTCCCTGACTTACCTGGGCCACAAAGCTGGTCCATTATCTGATCCTATTACCTGTGGCAACCCAAAACGAGGGAAGATGTCTTCCAGGATCTTCTTGGCAACCACCATCGCAGTTTCTCTCTTAGTAGGGAAGGCCTCTACCCATCCTGTAAAAGTGTCTACAAACACCAGCAGATACCTTAGGCCATACCTAGCTGGTTTTACCTCAGTGAAGTCCACCTCCCAGTGTTGACCGGGTCGAGTCCCTCGTAACCTCTTTCCGGGTGCCAGCCATCCAGGATACGCGTTGACCTGCTGGCAGGCCCGGCAGGAGGCCACTACTTCCTCAGCCATTTGCCTTTTTTCAGAGGGGGAGTGGGCTTCATTCTCTGCAGTCAGCTGGAGTAATTTTCTACTGCCCAGATGAGTCAACTTGTGGATCCTTTCCAGAGGTTCAGAGGTTCCTCCTTCAGAGGTTCCAGGGGTAGAGATTCTTCTGGAGCTGATCCCTCCAGAGTTGATGTGTGAATGGTTAGACTCCTTGAGCCCCGGAGAGCAGCTTCTTTTGCTTCCTGATTGGCCCTTCTGTTCCCTACTGCAAATGGGGAGTCCCCTTTTTGGTGTCCTGGGCAGTGCACGATGGCCAGCTCACGGGGTAGCATGACAGCATCCAGTAGCGCCTCAATTTCATTTTTATTTTTAATTTCTTTTCCCGCTGATATCAGCAGCCCTCTTTCCCGATATATGGCCCCATGTACATGAGCTGTCGCAAACGCGTATTGGCTGTCTGTGTAGATTGTGGCCCGTTTCCCTGCTGCCATGGTGAGGGCTTGTGTGAGAGAGATTAGTTCTGCCTTCTGGGCTGAGGTCCCTTCCGGGAGGCTGCTGGACCAGATGACTCCGTTCTTATCTACTACTGCTGCTCCTGCTCTCCTCTGCCCTTCACTTAGAAAACTGCTGCCATCTGTGTACCATATCAGGTCGGAGTGGGTCAGCGGTTGGTCTGTTAAGTCCTGTCGGATTCCCGTCTCCTCAGCCAAGATGGCGTCGCAGTCATGGATCGGAGCAGCCTCACCTTCTTCCGAGGAGACAGGGAGGAGACTGGCTGGGTTCAGGAGAGACGGGGGCCCAAAGGTGATGCAGTCTCGGTCTAGTAACGTCATCTGGTAGTAGGTGGCCCAGGCGTTGCTCAGCCACCACTCAGGTGGCTGGCGGACGATACTCTCTAGCCCATGGGGGGCTATGATGGTCAGGTGTTGCCCCAGAGTCAATTTGTCCACATCCTTCACCAGGGTGGCTGCCGCTGCTACTGCCCTGAAGCAAGTGGACCATCCTCTAGCCACCGGGTTGAGTCTTTTGGATAAGTAGGTGACGGGCCTCTTCCAGGGGCCGAGGGCTTATGCTAATATGCCAACCACCACCCCCCCTTTTTCATGGAGGTACAAGGTGAAGGGCTTACTCACATCTGGAAGGGCAAGGGCAGGCGCCAACAGGAGTGCCTTCTTCAATGTCACAAATGCTGTCTGGTGTTCTTCACGCCAGACGAAGGGGTTCTTTTCCTTGAGTAAGGGGGAAAATGACTCCATTATGGCAGCGAACCCTGGGATCCATAGGCGACAGAATCCTGCTGCACCTAGGAACTCCCGCAGCTGCTGGTGATCCGATGGGGTTGGAATGCTGGCCACCGTCTTCTTTCGGGCGTCTGTCAGCCATCTCCTTCCTCCTTCAAGGGAGTAGTCGAGGAATGTGACTCGATTCCAGCAGATTTGCGCCTTTTTGGCGGACACTCGGTACCCCGATTTTGCCAGGGCACCCAGCAGTTTCTCTGTCCCTCACCTGCAGGCGTCACGATTGTCGGTCACCAGGAGGAGGTCATCGACATATTGGTGGAGGGTGACTTTGGGGGTCGTCTCCCAGAATTCTTGGAGATCCCGGTGTAGGGCCTCATCAAAGATGGTAGGAGAGTTCTTGAATCCCTGTGGGAGTCTGGCCCAAGTTAACTGTCCTGTTCTCCCTTTCTCAGGGTCTGACCACTCGAAGGCAAAAAGTTTCTGAGAGTCTGGGTGGAGAGGCAGGCAGAAGAAAGCATCTTTCAAGTCTAGGACTGTGTACCAGTTGCGTTCTGGGGGCAATGTACTTAGGAGGTTGTAGGGGTTGGGCACTTTGGGGTGTATGTCCATTACCCGAGTGTTTACCTCCTGCAGGTCCTGGACAGGCCTGTAGTCATTGGTTCCTGGCTTTTTTACCGGCAGGAGTGGAGTGTTCCAGTCCAACTGGCATGGCTTCAGTATGCCCAGTTCTAGATATCTTTCTATATGAGGTTTGATGCCCTCTCTAGCCTCTCAGCTGAGGGGGTATTGTCTTACCCGGACCGGAACTGTGGTGGGCTTCACGGTGACTACCACAGGTGGTTGTTCTATTGCCAGTCCAAATCCTCCAGTCTCTGCCCAGGCCTTGGGGAACCGGCGGGTCCATTCTTCATTTCCCAGCTCTGTGGGAACCATAGTCAGTTGGGTCTCAGGGAGGGTGGTTCCATACAGCCGATACTCCTCTGCTGCCGGAAGTTCTAGAGTGAGGAGGCGGAGGTCCCCGACCATAGGATGAGCAAACTGTAGCTCAGGCCCTTGGGCAGTGAGAGTTATTTGGGCTCCTAGTTTTTTCAGGAGATCTCTGCCCAAGAGTGGCCCAGGGCAGTCGAGAAGGACCAAGAAAGAGTGTTGTACAGTGCCTTTCCCCAAATTGACAGTTCTCTGGGTGGTCCAGGGTCTTTCTCTACTCCCGTTGGCCCCTTGGACTAGAGATTTGTGGGAGGACAGAGGCCCAAGGGGTTGTTGTATCGCTGAGAAAACTGCCCCCGTATCTACTTCAAAGTCAATCGGGGTCCCCTCCACTTCAAAGGTTACCCGGAGCTCGGGGAGGGGTTCCAAACCCTGACCTCCTCAATCCTCCAGGGCCAGAATCGGCCGGCCTCGCCCTCTTCTTTTCTTTGGGCATTCTCGAGCCCAGTGGCCCTCCTCTTTGCAGTATGCACATTGGTTAGGTTTCAAGGGTGGACGGCCTCCCGCTCTCCCTCGGGGCCCTGAATTGTCTCTTACCATCACGGCAAGGATCCGAGATAAGTCTCGGTTTCGCCACTTGTCTCTCTGTTTTTCCTTCTCTTCTCTTTCCCTCTCCAACCTGGCTTCTTTCTCCTCCATGGTTTCTCTCTTATAAAAGACTTTCTCTGCCTCCCTGACTAAATCTCCCAGACTCAACCTTTGCAAACCATCTAGTCTCTGTAACTTGCGCCTTATGTCTGCAGCTGACTGCCCTATGAAGGCCATGGCTACTGCCCCCCTCTGCTCCTCTGATTGTGGATCAAAGGGCGTGTATCTCCTATATGCCTCCATGAGCCTTTTGAGAAAGGCAGAGGGGGTCTCCTCAGGCCTTTGAAGAACCCCATACACCTGGGCCAAATTTGTGGGCCTTCTGGCCGCCACATGGAAACCCGCCATTAGAGTCTGGCGATAGATGGACAGATGCTCCCTACCTCCTGGGGTGTTAGGTCCCAAGTTGGTCGCTCCAGTGGGAAGTGATCATCAATCAGACTGGGGAGCTGTGTTGGCCACCCATCAGGTCCGATGACTAATTTCCTGGCTTCCATGAGGATGTGCTGTCTCTCTTCAGTGTTGAAGAGGATCCCTAGAAGCTGCTGGCAGTCATCCCAAGTTGGTTGGTGGGAGAACATGATGGAATCTAAGAGATTCGTTAGTTTGGAGGGGTCCTCAGAAAATGCTGGATTGTTATTTTTCTAGTTATATAGGTCAGAAGAAGAGAAGGGCCAGTACTAGAACACAGGCATGTCCCCCCCAGCCCCGTCACCAATTACTCCCCCAACGGGTCGCAAGGGCAAAGTGACGGCTGGAGGGTCCTCTTCCTCTTGCTCTCCTCTGGCGTGTCCCGTGCGCCGGGCCAGACGGGGAGACCAGGACAGCTGCCCCAGGTCCAGTTTCCTCCTGCGGTCGTGGCTCGGGTCGATAGGGAGGCGGAAAATCTGAGTCAAATGAAATGAGATCAGACTGGGATTCAGGAAGGGGAGGAGGGGGAGGTGGCGGTTGGGAAGGTTTAGGTTTGGTCACCAGAGTTGGAGCAGAAGGAAGTGGGGAAGGAATAGTCAGACCGGACCCACTTGGGAGGGTCCGTTGCCAGGTCCTCCCAGACCCAGATGTATGCCTGCTGATCTGAGTGTCCGTGCACGCCTGGAAAGAAAACCTTTTGTTTGACTGCTTTGATTATGTTAAGGTCAAAAGTTCCATCCGCTGGCCACCCGACTCCAAGAGCAGGCCACTCAGATGAACAGAAAATCTGCCATCTTCCTTTCTTCACATGGACCGCCAAGTTCGATGCACGGTCCGTCACCTCTGACCAGTGGGAAAGGGTTAGAGCCAAAGGGGTAGAAGCAGACTGCCCCATCTCAAACAAATAGAAACAGACACAGAAGGACATGAAAACCAAGGCAACACACACAGACAAGACAAGCCGGCAATATGGTAGAGAAAATGAAACCAACAGGGTCCCCACACTCCAGAGCGTCCTCCAGAGCCGCAGCCTGTGGGTTCAGGGCACGTCTACCTCGCACCGTCCGAGGGTCCTCACAGGCCACTCGAACAGCTGCTTCCCTGAGCCGACTCACCACCGTCCTCCTTACCTATCTCGGTGGGACCTCCAAATGTTAAAGTCGGTGCCCCAAAACAGAGAGCTTCACTCCGATATCGGGTAGCAAAAAGAAGCTTTAATGAACACAAGCCCATGGGTCACCAGCAAAAAAGGGAAGCTAGCGACCCTGAGCCCAAGGCTTACAGAGCTTTTAAGGGAAGTTCTACCAGGGGGAGGGGGAAATGGAGTCATCACGGCTCAGCCATCTGGTCGGGCCAGGTATGCTTTGTCTTCTTTTTCGGAATTTGGGTGGGTAAACAAGTTCCGGCGCTATCTGAGAGCCCATCTGGTGCTTCCTCAAACACAGCGAGCTGAATTCCTGGTGTGGGGCGTGAGAGCAAAGCACAGCATTCTTCCAGTAAGCTTACAATTAGTTTACAATTTAACAGCATAGATGGTGAGTTTCCTTTTTACAGTGGCCCTTCTTAAAATGAGTTTACAATTTAACAGAACAGCTGGTGGATTTCTTTCTACAATGGCCCTTCACTCTCTCCCTTTCCTGTTTTTCTTCCTCCCCCTACCTCCTCTCTCTGTTCTCTCCCCATCCCTATCTCATAATCTGCAAAGTGCAGAGCAATGTTAAACCCAAGCTCAGCTCAGATGGGCTCCCTCCCTATGCTGCACCTCTCCAAGGCTGAGGAAAGACATCCAAGATGGGTCAGAGAAGAGGAGGAGGAGGCAAGAACAAGGGAGGAAGGAAGGAGGCAGAGGAGGGGGATTCTTGTCACACAGAGAGCTTTGGCCAAAGCCGCTAAGTGAGAGAAATACATGACAGTGCTTAGAAATATTGCTGACCAATCAAATTACGATGTAAGCCACAGGACAGAATGTAGAGAGCTGCCTGCTGCCGCACTCTAAAGATGGTGCTGATTTCTGGCCTCCACCCCCCTGTGGGTGAGTGCTCTCTTTTGATAAACAACTCCTTATTTGGCTTGAGCCTGGGGCGTGGTTTGCTGCTGCATATGTGGACCTATGAGCTGTGCCCACATGGCTTATTGGGATTGGATGCCCTGAGAGTTTCTAGTCAGTGGGCGGGGTTTCCCGGGGGAGGAGAAGGAGAAGCAGAGAGAAGAAAAAAGAGAGAACAATTGTAAAGGTCCGGAATAAACTGCTGAAGGAAGATCCTGGGAGTTGCGCTTTCCTTGCTGGCAAGGGTGCGCGCGACAAGTGGTGGCCCGTACGTACGGGGAGAAGAAGCAACTCCTGCGAGCTTCAGGCATCAGAACTTTCTGCAGTGGCGGGTCGACCGGTAAGTCCCAGGTAAATTGGGATCTGCAATGAAAGCGGGTAGCTCCGACCTGTAGATAAGGTGAAGAGGGAGCTCACTGACGAGTGAGTGTAACCTCTTGTAGCCATGGACGCACGGCAACCTTGAGCTTAAAGGACGCAAGGCAACCTTAGGCTTAAAGTGAAAGCAACAGCAGTTTCAAACTTGAGCTCAAAGTGAAAGTAAAATCATTAGCAAAGCTGGGGCTGTTTGGTAAGGGCTCCAAGATTTTTAAGGTAGGAATTAAAGGTTATACAAGGATGGGGTCTTCAACCTCACATCCAATTTTTTTGGCTCTTAAGGAGCTGCTTCATTAAGGTTTTTCTGAGTCTGCTCTGCTTGCTAGCAGTGGGAGAGATTCGTGGGTTCCTACACCATATTGAAAAGCAGCCAAGAGGGGCGGAGTCAGCATTTAAAGTGATA
>PVIH01023828.1:0-23989 GCA_004025045.1 Sigmodon hispidus
TCCAGCCCCGCAGCTAGTGTTCTTAACCACTGAGATAATTATTTTAAAACAACAAGTATGGGGGCTGGAGAGATGGCTCAGCGGTTAAGAGCACCATCTGCTCTTCCAGAGGACCCGGGTTCGATTCCCAGCACCCACATGGCAGCTAACAACTGTCTGTAGTTCCAGTTCCAGGCAAACACCAAGGCAAATAAATAAAATTAAAAAAAAAAAAAACAACAACAACAAACAAACAAAACAACAAGTATGAAACAGACTGAGAGCTAATCAGGAACCTAACCTTACAGCAAGTATGTTTTCACCACTAACAACTTACAGAACAAATGACAAGCCATCTCTGTAACTTGCTGCCTCTTACTCTATAAAGGATGCATAAAAATCCATGGATTAGAAAGAAAGAAAGGGGGCTGGAGAGATGGCTCAGAGGTTAAGAGCACTGACTGTTCTTCCAGAGGTCCTGAGTTCAATTCCCAGCAACCACACGGTGGCTCACAACCATCTATGATGACATCTGGTACCCTCTTCTGTATACTGTATACATAACAAATTTATCTTTAAAAACAAAAAAAGAAAGAAAGAAAGAAAGAAAGAAAAACTCGAGATGGCTCAGTGGTTGGAAGCACTGGCTGCTCTTCCAGAGGACCTGGGTTCAATTCCCAGCACCCACATGGCAGCTCATAGCTGTCTGTAACTCCAGTTCCAGGGGATCTGATACCCTCATACAGATATACATGCAGGCAAAAAAAAAAAAGGGGGGGGGGGTAAGAGCATTTGCTATGCAAGAATGAAGTCCTGAGTTAAATCCATAGCACTAATGTAAAATCTGGGTATAGCCACATATACCTGTAACCCTAGCATTAATTGGCAAAAACAGGCAAATCTCCGGAACTGGTTGGTCATTTAGCCTAGCCAAATCATTGAAATCCAGGTTCAGTGAAGAAACCTGGCTCAGAGAATAAAGTAGAGTGTTGTGGAGTATTTTAACTATGTAAAGATGTGTTGCATTTATTTAATTATGTTGCTGTTTTACCTTGCCTGCCTAAGATACCTGACTGGTCTAATAAAAAGCTGAATGGCCAATAATGAGGGAGGAGGTATGGGTAGGAATTCTGGGCAGGAAGAGTAAGTAGGAGGAATTTAAACTGGAAAAACAGCTAGTGGGACAAGCATAAGCTAAGGCTGAGCATTTATAATTAATAATAGGTGTTCATGTCTTTATTTGGGAGCTGGTTGGTGGCCCAAAGAAAATTCCAATTACAATAGAGTCTGAAGACCTCCTTGGACCTCCCCATGTGTGAGTAGCAGTGGACAGGACACACACATTCATGGATACAACCCGAGAATATACCACTTTTGGATAAAGCTAGGTGCCAGAAACCTGACTTAATGACCAACCTCAGATATAAATGGTAGGTCTTCTTCCCTGGCATATTTCTCCTAAATAAAGTTAGAACAGAAAAAGGAAGTGATGAGCCAGATTAGTCATCACTTAACAAAGTCAGACATCCAAATCTACTGCTTCTAAAATGGGGATGTTATAGTTTATACATAGTTTATGTGATACACAGATTTCTTTTTAAAGGGAAAAAATGATAGAGTCTAATTTTTTAAAAACTGCTCATTTGGAGAAACAAACCAAAATATGAAAAGCAGACATTTAGTTTGTTCTTGCCTTACCTGGTGTACCCAGAAGCATGCCGCCTCTGGTAGACCTCCTTCTTAGGTGATGGGCTCTCTCTCTCTTTCCTGTTTACCTTAGAGGCATGCCTGTAATGGACACAGAGGGACAAGCCTTTTATAATGGGATTATTAGTATATCCCTCAACCACACTGGGGCCAGTGCCACCCTTGCCACCCAGCCCGATAACCTGAGCTCAATAGTGGAAGACAGAATCAACTCTCCCAATTGTTCTCTGACCTCCACAAGCATGCAGTGACACACACACACAAGCACTCGAGTACACATCTGTTCAAGTGTAACCCAGGGCCTCAGGAGGCTCAGCAGTTAAGATTTCTCGCTAGCTAAGTCTGAGGACTGGAGTTACGATCCCAATACCCACAAAACAAGCCAGCTACAGTTCTGCGCATGCTCGCTTGTAACCCTAACACTGAGTGAGGAGGAGACGGGAGCATCTCTGGGAACTGTGAGCTTTCAGCCTAGCCAAACAAAAAAAGAACAACCACCAAAAAGTGAGCTCCGGGTTCAGGGAGAGACAGCCTTGATGGAATGAGGTAGAGTGGCAGGAAGATATCCAACATCTCTGAACAAGTATGTGCACCCTCTCCCCACTCACACATGGGTGTCACACCACACACACTACACTACACTCACATACAGAAAAAGTATAACCCAAAGAGGGGAAATTCTGCCAGCACAATATAGTTCTACAAATGCAATTTGTTATGATTACATGTAACTACAGTGAGGAAGAAAAAGAATGATGGGAAGGAAATAAAGCTAGGACATCTGAGAGTGGAAATGTGAACACCACCCAAAACCTGCTGTGACCAGGCCCTTAGGGTCACAGGCTATCTCCCAGAGAAGTCTCACACTCACGGTTTGCTGGGCCTTGGGGATCGTGACCTTCTGCCTGGGGATCGAGACCTCCTGTCCCGAGACCTCTGTTCCTTGGAGCTTTTCCTACTGACGTGTCTGGAGGGTGAGTGGGAGGAGCTTCTTGAGCGGGAATGGTTCTTTATCCCCCTTTGCTCAGCCAGAGAACCCTGCAGCCCCTGGTTACGGTCAGAGTCCCTCACCTATATCATTAAGGAAGAGACAAGAAATCATTCATAGGAAAATCTAGCTGTTCAAACAGAAATACAGTAAAGCAAGGGAAAGAATGAGCAATGAGATTCTCCATTTAGAGGACTCTCATAAGGGCAGGCCTGGCCTCCACAGCCCCAGCCTCCACTATCACACTCCCCAGCTGTCTGCAGATGTCAAGGGTGATAAACTGCAGGGTCCCACAGACACTCCCTTTGAGAAGCCCACATCTCTACCTGTAAGCCATATCCAGGGACTTTGGAAATAACAGGAAAGGAATTTGCCATCTTCTTTTGAGATCTAAGAGATTAAAACATATACACATTGACTGAAAAAGAAAAGGCACGAGTCCAATTTGAATCTCTCCTGCTGCCAAGTGCAGCCTCTCCCATTGCCCAGCCATCACTGCCATTGCCCGGCAGGCAGCACTCTTCTCTATTTGGACTGTCTTCACTGGAACACATCAGCACAGTCAAGTTTTTCCTGTGAAAAGCCGTGGGCAGACTCTCAGCCTCGGCGCCTGAACACATTCTCCTCTCACCTCATGTTGCTATTCAGGGACTAATCGTGAGTCAGCAGCGCCAGAGCTGACTGTCCCTGCAGGAGCCACAGCATGGGCCCACATAGTCTCGTTAATCCATTTTTTAAAAAGAGACTACAGAAAACCCTTGTCAGTCTCCAGGACTGAAGCTGACATGAAAGTCTTGACTGCAGTTCTGACCTGAAATCTGGGAGTCGAATGTCCGCCTATCCAAGTGTGCACCAGAAGACTGCCAGAGGCCAGCTCTGCATGCTCCCCACCCAAACCCCAGGGCCTGGCACTCAGCTCCTGCCATGGGATCGGTGAGTGATGAGTGGGTGAGAGGTCTTGCTGAGGGAGGCTGGCACTCGCTCACCTGCCCTGGCTGTGCTCATTCTCACTGCTGGAATCATCACTGCTGCAGCTTCTGTGTTTGTGTTTCTTGTGTTTCTTTTTCTTCTCCTTCTTTTTCTTCTTCTCCTTTTTTTCCAGGCTCATTTGTAACTGCAATGTCCACAACATAACCACATGAGATCTCAAAGACCCCTGTAACCTGGGATAGGGAATGGCTCACATACAAACTGGCCCAGGGCATTGTCAGGGCATCCGTATTGGGCACAAATGTACCCCAGCCTCCCTAAAAAAATTCTCTGAATGCTGGGCAGTGGTGGCACATGCCTTTAATCCCAGCACTGGGGAGGCAGAAGCAGGCAAATCTCTGTGAGTTCAAGGTCAGCCTGGTCTACAGAGCAAGTTCCAGAACAGATTCCAAAGCTACACAGAGAAAGTTTGTCTCAAAAACAAAAACAAACAAACAAAATTCCCTGGTAAATGAGCAAGGAACCCACATTTAAAATTATTATTACTACTATTATTATTGTTTTCAGACAGAGTCTCACTACATACCATTGGCAAGTCTGTCACTCACACACACACACACACACACAAACAAAGTAAAGGCAATAAAAAAAAAAAAAAAAAAAGAGGGCTGGAGAGGAAGCTCAGTGGTTAAGAGCACTGGCTGTTCTTCAGAGGTTCCTGAGTTCAATTCCCAGCAACTACATGGTGGCTCACAACCATCTGTGATGAGATCTGGCGCCCTCTTCTGGTTCATGCAGGCAGAATACTGTATTCATAATAAATAAATAAAATCTTTAAAAAATAAATAAAAGAAAATGAAAATGAAGACTTGTAGCTCTTTCCTAACCAAACTGAAATCAACCTTAATTAAACTATTAACTTAAAGTAGCATAAAGTCACCAGGAAATAGTATGTAAACAGTCAAAACTGAAGCTAGGTGGTGGTGGCGCATACCTTAGATCCCAGCACTGAGAAATAAGAGGCAGGCATATCTCTGAGTAGAAGGCCAGCTTGATCTATATAGAAAGTTCCAGGACAGCCAGGACTACTCACAGACACCCTGTCTCTTGAAAAAACAAACAAACAAATTTTAAGCCTAATAATCATGTGACTTAGGTTGAGGAAGGAGGACTGGAGTCTAGACTGGCCTCTCCTGCGAGGAAAAGGAGAGATGGCCTGGCATTAAGAAGCTAGAGGAAAAGCTAGAGAGATGACTTGGTACTTAGCTGCTCTTCCAGAGGACCAAGGTTCAGTTCCCAGCATCCACAGAGCAACTCACAACCATCCGCACCTCCAGCTCCAGGAGAACTGGGGCCCATTTCTGGCCTCCTCAGGCAGGCAACTTCACACAGTGAACACAGGCATACGTGCAGGCGCACACACCGCCGACACCATCTGGGTGCGTATTTGATGCATGACTTACCAACTCTTTGATTTTCTTCATTTTCACAGGATTGTTCAGTACCTCTCTTTTTTTCTCTTCCTCTTTCTTCCTAAAAAGGAGAAAAAAAGTGACTCTTTCTTTTGCAAAGGGAATTATGCTATCCTCCTCACCAAATTCTATTTAACAGCCCCTTTTCAAAACTCATGCACAGGCAAGCCAGGGCTACACAGTAAAAACCTGTCTCAGACAAAACAAAACAAGACAAAAAACTCACAGAGACAGAATTTACCCGATTGATAAATTTAGAGGATGGTATGGAAGCCAAAAAGCTCCAGCAATACACACAGGAGATGGTGTGCTGTGGAAAAGACAATGTGGGGACAGTGTGGTGTAGAGTCATGAGTGTGTGACAGTGTGTGTGTGTGTGTGTGTGTGTGTGTGTGTGTGTGTGTGTGTGTATGAGTATTGAGGCCATTGTCTCAACAAATCACAAATTTGGGCTACACAAATGTAATAATAATTAGAGACTGAGGAATTCAGTCATTCTCAGCTACAGAGTGGATTTGAAGCTAAACGGAACTATATGAGACCCAATCTCAAATAGACAAGCAAGCAAAAATAAGTATTAAGACAGCTCTGTCAGAAAGTGCCTGCCAAACAAGCATAAGAACCTAAAATTCCACCTCCCAGAACTCATGTAAAAAGCAGAGTGAGCCAGGTATGGCAGCACATTGTCTTTACTCCCAGAGTCCAGGAGACAAGGGTATGAGTTTAAGGCAAGCCTGGTCTATATGTGGAACTCCAGGACAACAGAGCTACATAATAAGACCCTGTCTCGGGGCTACAGGGATGGCTCAGAGGTTGAGAGCACTGACTGCTCTTCCGGAGGTACTGAGTTCGATTCCCAGCAACCAACCACATGGGTGGCTCACAACCATCTATGATGACATCTGGTACCCTCTTCTGTATACTGTATACGTGATAGATAAATAAAAAAAGATCCTGTCTCGGGGGCTGTAGAGATGGCTCAGTGGTTAAGAGCACTGACTGCTCTTCCAGAGGACCAGGGTTCAATTCCCAGCACCCACATGGCAGCTAACAACTGTCTGTAGTTCCAGTTTCAGGCAAACACCAAGGCAAATAAACAAATAAATAAATAAATAAAAAAGATCCTGTCTCAAAACCAATAACCATAATAAAGAAAGCTGAGCAGAGCAGTACATGGCTGCAATCCTTGTGCTCTGGAGGCAGCAACAGGAGGAGGCTGGGGCTTGCTGGCCAGTGTAGGTTGTAAGGATTTCTAAAGCTTGTATGTAACACAGCATATCCAAAAACAAACAAAATTAACAAGCCAGGAAGGAAGCTGAAGGAGAAGGGAACACAGAGTCAGTCACTGGCTACATGTCTGCAGAGGGAACAGTGGGGAGTTCAGAGGGAACAGCTACCGCACAGCCAACTCTACATCAGCTTTCCAAATTTCCAAGGGATAGTCTGTCATCTTGCTTCTACCTCCTTTTAAATTTTAATAAATTTTTATTATCCTTTTTGTAAATGTAAGAAATATTTATTTACAAAGAAGGAATGACAAAGGGCATGTGAGTTCCCAGAACTAAATAAAATGCAAAATAAAATTGGTCAGTGGTGAATGTCATCTTTTAAACAAGGGCTAGAAAGACATAGACAAGATTCTACCACCTGAGAAGCAAATGTACTGAACAAAGTCCGCCTGGTATTATAATAAAAACCCAATGTCCAATATTGGGGAAAAGCTGAAATATCAAAGAGATAGAGAATCAAGCCACAGCCACTTCCCACTCACCACCTCCTCCTCAATATTCCTCAGACTGAATGCCTGAGTCCTCAGGAAAAAGGGAATGGAATGGGGTCACAGGTGAAGGAATAAAGTCCAGCTTCCTCTTTCTCTGCCCTACCATCTTACTTCCTCATTCAACTTTTCTTTTTTTTTTTTTAATTTTATTTATAAAATAAATTCCTTTTTATCCATGTATCCCCTTGCTCCCCCAAGATTTTTATTATCTTCAATTTGTATGTGTGTGCATGTGAGCATGAGGCACATGAATACTGGGACCCATGAGTGCCAGAAGTTCTGGATCTTTCTAGAGCTGGAGTTCCACACATCTCTGAGCTGATGACAACAGGTCCTGGCATCCAAACTCAGGTCCTTTGTAGGAGCAATACGTGCTCTCAACAGCAAAGGCATCTACCTCTCATTTTTATTTAAGAATTAAAGATAGGTGGATAGACCTTGTCTGGCTTGAAACATCTGCCAGTGTCTTTCCTTACAGTCTACATCAAGGACCCTTACAGGAGCTCTCTCTCACCCGAAGAAGCACAATAGAGACAAGGACATGGACAACAGGAGCAGCTATAGAGCAAGAGAAACAGCAGCCCTGGAAGAGTCCCCAGGCATCTCTGTAACAACCCTTCTCAGCCCCCAGCAATACCTGATGATGAAAAGAGGGTCTTCTCGAATCTTGCTGGCCATGTCAAGAAGGGAATTGGCACCTGACGGGGCAAAGATAGAGCCTGGGAGGAGTCCTGTCTCAGTAGAACAGCCTGCATCCTTCTCCTCCATCTTCTCAAAAACATACTTGTCAATGGGGCGACCCAGCAGGTACTCATCACGGTTCACCATCCCACCAGGACCCTGGTACATCCAATCCAACTTTTCTTCTTTTTTCCTGGTTCAAGAAAAAAAAAAAAAAAAAGATACAGCTACAGCTATATAGATAAGATAAATATAGATAGACAGACAGACAGACAGACAGACAGACACACACACACACACACACACACACACACACACACACACACAGAAATGAAGAGTCCTGCCAGACTTCACAAAGAGTCTGAACTGATCAGCATTGGACTATTGTGCAGATACCTACTATATATCAAACACCATTCCTAACTTGGCAGACATAAAGAAATAATGTTTATAAATGAATATAAGGGGCTGGAGAGATGGCTCAGTGGTTAAGAGCACCGTCTGCTCTTCCAGAGGACCCGGGTTCGATTCCCAGCACCCACATGGCGGCTGGCAGCTGTCTGTAGTTCCAGTTCCAGGCAAATAAATAAATAAATAAATAAATAAAGTAAAAAAAAAAAAAAAAAAAAAAAAAAAAAAAAAAAAAAAAAAAAAAAAAAAAAAAAAAAAAAAAAAAAAAAAAAAAAAAAAAAAAAAAAAAAAAGTTTTATAAATGAATATAAATAAATAGAGATACTTTTCACAAAGACCAATTAATGAGGAAAAACAGAGTCCTTCAGCTAAGGCATGGATCACCTCTTAGTTACCTAGTCTCTACTACCAGGCTTAAAAATTACCCCTTCATGTGAAAGATAATCTAAAACAATAAACATAGTCCACCTCAGCACCCAAAGCAACTTCAGCAACCCCACATGCAGCTGTACTCATTGCCTATCTTTGCACTTGACACAGTGGCCCCCAGTGGTGCTACATGTTTGAGAAGAAAGGAGAAATGACCAGGGACACCTATTAAGTAAATAATGCTTGCATGGGATGGGGGGATGACATACAACACAGTGTTCATCCCAGCACTCAGAAGACAAGCAGGTGGATTTATAGGAGTTCCAGGCCAGCTGCCTGGTCTACAGAGTGGGTTCCAGGACAACCAGGGCTGCTGCACAGAAAAAAAAAAAAAAAAAAAAACTGTCTCAAAAAAGGTCGATGATACTTTAACACAAAAGAGGGGGACCAAAATGATGTCATAGCATCATTCGTAACATCATTTCTTTCCTTGTGGGAAGACAAAGAAGTATGAAAATAGAACATTTAATTTAATTTAATTTTAGATGTATGAGTGTTTTACTTGCATGCATGTCTGTGCACTGAATGTTTGGCACCCTCAGAGGCCAGAGGAGGGCAATGGATTCTCTGGATATTTCTAAAGAAAACAATTTAAGCGGCTGGAGAGATGGCTCAGCGGTTAAGAGCACCGTCTGCTCTTCCAAAGGACCAGGGTTCGATTCCCAGCACCCACATGGCAGCTAACAACTGTCTGTAGTTCTAGTTCCAGGCAAACACCAAAGCAAATAAATAAATAAAGTTTAAAAAAAAAAAAAAGAAAGAAAAAAGACAAACATGACCATTTATAACTTTTTTGCCTGTTAAAGGGATCTGTTTGGAAAAGCATTAGTCTGTAATTAAGAACTGATTGTGGCCGCTGAGTCAATGCAAACAGCTCGCCAGGCTTACCCGCACTGCTAGAGTCAGGATGGAAGGTTATGCTGGATGCTGGGTCTGGCCGACTGGGGACTGTGGAAGAAGGTGGTCTTTACACTGGGGACCACAGACAGCAGCTTTAGTAATCACAGGCTTTTCTAATTCTCCTGCCCAGTAATCACAGACTAGGAGGAAGGCTGACAGCTGTGAAGACCAGGGCTCCCAGAGAGGAGCTGTTCCAGGCTGACTGAGGATGCCCCTAACTTCTTGTCCACCTATTTCTACCTTCCGAATGCTGGGATTACAGCCCTATGCCATTACACCTGGTTCATGCTGCACTAGGAACCAAACCAAAGGCTTTGGACATGCTAGAGGAGCACTCTACCAAATAAGCTCCTGGGATTTAATTTGCTTTAAAATTTTTATTTACCATCAGTGTGTGCATATAATGGAGAGCGTTATATATGTCACAGGGTGCATGAGAAAGTCAGAAAGGACAACATGCAATTTAGAAGGCTGAAGGAAGGGACCACCAGTCTGTGCTATAATGAGACCCTGTCTGCACGTTAAAAAAAACTAAATTAGCCTCTTTCCAAGGTCATCTGGCAAGTATCCAAGTCTGAGTTGGAACTCTTAATCCTTTGGCTTCTTCCTCCGAGTGTGGAGGTTCAGGCATGGAGTCATACCTAGTGGTTTCATCTGCGCTAAGATTTTTTTTTTTAATGTGTATGTGTGATGACTGCTGTGCACGCCTGACGCCTCTGGCGGTCAGCATTGGAACAGGCACTTGGGAGCTGTCTAACGTAGGTGCTGGGGATGAACTCCAGTCCTCTGCAAGAGCACTAATTGTTCTTAAACGTTGAGCCATCTCTCTGGCCGTTAATTTTTTGTTTTGGTTTATATATATTCACATTGTGTGTGAGGTGGAGGGCATGGGAACCCTTTGAACTGTAGTTATAGGTGATTCTGAAACACCGTGTTGGTGCTGGGAACTGAACCTGGGTCCTCTGCAAGAGCAACAAGTGCTTTAACCGGGAGCCCTTGTTTTGCTGTGTTGCTTGCTTTGGGTTTGTTTTTGTTTTGTTTGGGGTTTTTTGTTTGTTGGTTTGTTTGTTTGGTTTGTTTTTGCAGTTTCACTGTTATCTAGGCTGGTTTCAAACCAGAGATGCTCTTGCCTAGGCCTCCAGTTTGGTTTTGTTTGGTTGGCTGTTGTTTATGGTTTTGAGACAAGGACTCAAAACCCACAGATCCCCTTGCCTCTTCAAGCCAGCCCCTTCCACTCTAAAGGATCTGGCTGAGGAGGGAACTGCCCCACCTTCATCCATTTGATGGATAAAGCCACTTCTAGGAAGTGCAACCATGTAACACCATCAGCAAACACTGCAGAGATACTCTGTTGCTCTGTGGTAGACTGCTTGCCTAGCATGTTTGAGGCCTTAGGTTTGATTCCCAGTTCTAGAAAGGGATTTGGATTTGGAGATGTACAACATTACATGTGTAAGCCATATTCTTTGCTCTAAGAGCAATATGCTACAAACACAGAAACCACTTAAAACATAAGACTGGAGTTAATCATTAAAAAAATGGTTCTCAATTGGAGAAAGTCAAAGCCTATCATTATACAAAGCATTCAAACAGCCAAATGGACAAACAAATCAGCTACAAAAGCCAGGGGGAAGGGGTCCCTACCAGCTGCCATGAGGTACTACAGGGTCAGCAGCCTGCCTTTCTGAGTCCTGAATAGGCTTTCCCACTCGCTCTTGTGTCTTTCCTTCTGGATGCTGGCCAGACCTAAGCATGCTTTCTCTAGCTCTTAAGGCTGCATTAACTGGTTTCCAAAGATCCCCTCCCTACTCTGTGGCTGTAGGTCACTCATGTGACCTACATGCTGGCATATCCCAAATAGCATGGCATTTCCCCTTCTTTTCTCCATTCTCAATCTCCAGGCAGCTGGGAGATTTATAGTTTGTCTCCCTTGGTTTAAACTCTTAGTAAATTGTTCTAAAACTTAAAAAAAAAAAAAAAAAAAAAGAGCATGAGGCAGATAACACGCAATTCCAACAATTTAGAAGGCTGAAGGAAGGGACCACCAGTCTGTGCTACGAGACCCTGTCTGCACTTTTTAAAAAACTAAATTTTATGTATTTTGCCTGTATGTATGTAACCACATGTGTATAGTACCCTCAGAAGCCAGGAAGGGGCTGGAGAGATGGCTCAGTGGTTAAGAGCACTGGGACCCGGGTTCAATTCCCAGCTTCCACATGGCAGCTCACAACTGTCTGTAACTCCAGTTCCAGGGGATCCAACACATTTACACAGAATACATAAGGCAAAACACCAGTGTACATTAAATAAATAAATGTATCTCTCTAAAAAAAAGTCAGAAAAAGATGTGGCGTGCTCTGGAACTGGAATCACAGGTCATGAGATGGCTGTGCCTGCGTGAGTGCTGGAAATCAACCTTCAAGCTCTCCTAACCAGTGAAACATCTCACCGGCCTCCAAATAGCTAATTCTTTTTTTTTTTTTTTTTTTTTTTTTTAGCTTTATTTACTTATTTATTTGCCTTGGTGTTTGCCTGGAACTGGAACTACAGACAGTTGTTAGCTGCCATGTGGGTGCTGGGAATCGAACCAGGGTCCTCTGGAAGAGCAGCCGGTGCTCTTAACCACTGAGCCATCTCTCCAGCCCGGTTTGGTTTTTCAAGGCAGGGTTTCCCTGTGTAGCCCTGACTGTCCTCGTACTCAGAGATCTGCCTGCCTCTGCCTCTCAAGTGCTAGGATTAAAGGCATACACCATCACCATCCCACTAATTCATTTTTTGTTCCCTTTTGTATTAATGCCTATCTAAGTTTCTTTGATGTTATGATAAAACACTCTGACAAAAGCAGTTTATGGGAGGGAGAATTTATTCTGGCTCACAGTCCAAGACACAGTCTATCATGGCAGGGGAATCAAGGCAGCAGGCGCTAACTCAGCCACCCACACTGCATCCACAGACAAGTGCTCAGCTTGCTGAGTCATTACGGTTCAGGATGGGGAGCACAGGAGTAGTCCTGCCCACAGCCAAGATGAGTCTTCCCACATCAACTAACAGAATCAAGATAATCCCCACAGACGGCCCGAAGACCCATCTTCCAGGCGATTCTGGATTCTGTCAAGTTTCACAATTAACAGTTATCACACCATCTCTGAATGGACTGTAGTTAATTTAATAGTTCCATCAAACCTCATTCACTGTAAACATCAGAACCTCCCCAATCCATTTCCTGAAAGAATGGGATTATCCCCCTACTTAAATGCCATGATGCCACGTCTTCATACGGAAACTAAGTGTCACAGAAAACTATGGATGTAACAAATCCCGCTGCCATAAAATTAATATTTATATCCTATGGAGAAAATGAGCCACACTCCACCATGGAGGCTTGCCCATGAAACAGAAACAAGAGGAGCAGTAGCAGTGACTTGATTTCAATCTGTCTGCAGTTTCTACATCATTCTGATTTAGGAATGCACTATAGACAGCATATTATGCTTTTTATTTTCTTGAAATATACTCTCTCTCTTTATTTCATGAGATGAGTAATTATGTACTACTACACTGTATTTTATAAGAAAGTGACCAAAGGTAAGATTCAGCAAGACTTTCTATAGTTATAACAGGCATTTATTAACAGATACCTTATCTACTTATTTCCATCAACCCCACTGCCCCTCAAAAGATGGGCTGGCAATACATTCACAGAGGCCTCAGGAAGCATGAAGACAATAATTCTTTTTTTTTTTTTTTAAAAAAAAAGAAAAAAAAACACTTTTTATTTATTTATTTAATTATTTGCCATGGTGTTTGCCTGGAACTGAAACTACAGACAGTTGAGAGCTGCCATGTGGGTGCTGGGAATCAAACCCGGGTCCTCTGGAAGAGCAGACGGTGCTCTTAACCGCTGAGCCATCTCTCCAGCCCGAAGACAATGATTCTTAGTCATAGTCATGATATGTCTAGTGGGAACATGACCTACATTAAGTTGGCTTACACCTGGTCCTCAACAACCCTTACAGACTTAGGTACCATGACTTCCTAGATCCTACTGAGATATCCAAGGCTCCCAAACCTTCTCTCAAGGACAGGAAAAACCATTCTTAGAATCAAGTTGTTCAGGCTCCAAAATCCACATGCTGAATCACTTAGCCATTATACTGCCCTGAGCAGGCATGCATCAAACACCCAGCCCCCCACTCACTTGACCGCCCCGACATCCTCAGCATAGCGCTGCATCTCTTCCCGAGCCCTCTCTTCCCGAAGCTCTCGCTGCAGCTCCTCAATCTTCTTCCGCTCAGCCTCATGTTTCTGTTCTGCCTTCCACACTTTCTCCACATTTCGAAGGGTCTGCGGGTGCCAGCTCTTCTTCAGGTTCTGGAAAAGGATTCACAGTGAGAGGTGGACGGTGATAAGGGTCTTCCCACACAGATTAATTCAAATAGCCCCCAATAGACATACCCATAGGCCAACCCAATGTGCACAACTCTCACTGACACTGAGTCTAGGCTATGTCAAGTAGATAGTTAAAATTAGCCTTCACCCAGCAGGTGAAGAATGCAGATGGATGATAGAATACTTGCCTAGCATGCGTGAGTTTGTGGGAAATGGCTTCAATTAAGAGTTTGAGAATGGAATAGGCCTTATCTGAGTCTCCTTCAAACCTTAGACTTCATTAGCCTAAAATGGGAGTTGATAATAGCAAGACAGAAAGAATAGGGCAAGGAGGAAGATTTTTATTTTGAAAGACAATAGGGCTCCCTGGAACACAACATTCATTCTTATATAGACATCTTTCTTTTCCCTTGTTTTTTCTTCTTTTAATATTTATTTATTTATTATGTATACAGTGTACAGAAAAGGGTACTAGATCTCATGATAGATGGTTGTGAGCCACCATGTGGTTGCTGGGAATTCTTTAAATATTTATTTTTATTTTATGTGAACTGGTGTTTTGCCTGCATGTATAACTGTGTAAGGGCGTCAGATCTTGGAATTACAGACAGTTGTTAGCTGCCATGTGGTTGCTGGGAATCGAACCCGGGTCCTCTGGAAGAGCAGTCAGTGCTCTCAACGGCTGAGCCATCTCTCCAGCCCCACATCTTTCTTCTTATTGAGTCCACTTAACTCTTCTATGGTTAATTAAACCTGCATGCTGACAATGGACCTAGACTCTTTTCAGCTTTCCTTCCCAGGAATTGTCCTTCCCCTTCAATGAATGCTTCTCTCTCCTTTCACTACTTTGCTTCCACTTCAAGCTGTAATTGCAGGAGGTTTCCCTGGGGAAGTAGCATCTAAGGACGGTTATAAAATAGCTGGTTATGTGGGAAGCACTGTAAAAGGAAATGGCACTGACAACTACAGTGCCAGTGATGAGAGAAAGAAATCCATAGCATAAATAATTCAGTGTGGCTGGAGGGAGAGTGCACCTGGTGGAGGAGGGATGTAAGGGAGCCAGCTAAGAAGCCCTTACAGTCAAGCGAAGGGGCTGAACTTCACCCTGTTGATGGAGGAAGCAAGAACTGCAAAGAGGCAGGTATGGGCATGCCCAGCTATCGGGTGAAGAATGGATGGGGGGGATTTGAAAAACAGGACACCAGTTAAGGCTCAATGAGATAAAATACACAAGGTACCTTGCAGGTGCAAAGCACACAGGGAGAACACAGGTATGTGTAAGCATGCACACATATATGCAAGTCAAGGCCTTGCTATCTAGCTCAGGCTACCCTCAAACTTGAGCTTTTCCTAACTCTGCCTTCCATAAGATGATCTAAAGGCCTGTCCTGTCTGCTTCCTTTCCCCTTAACTGCCTTTCCTCCGGGTTATTTCACCGTTCCTTCCTTCCTTCCTACATTCTTTCCTTTGAGCAGAACTTCCTTCACCACCACCACCACCATCATCACCACCACCACCACCACCACCACCCCAAACCTTATTTTATTCCTCCTACATCCCAGGGAACAAATGGCAATCAATGCCTGGAGAAATCTGTAGGTGTCACAACTTGTGGCTAGAAGCTACTGACTGGGGTGGAAATGTTCTCTGTATGTTGTAAATAAAGTAACTGTTTTGACCTATGTGGAGCACCGTAGAAGTGGATGGAGGATCAGAGGAGAGGCAGGTAAGAGGGCAGAGTCAGTCAATCTCCATCTGACCCCCAAAAAAGAGCCATGTAAGGAGTCCAGGTGAGCCACAGGCTGGGCCTCGTGGCAGATAGAATACTAGAAATAGATTTTAATTAAGATGAAAGAGCTGGGCGCTGGAGAGATGGCTCAGCGGTTAAGAGCACTGTCTGCTCTTCCAGAGGACCCAGGTTTGATTCCCAGCACCCACATGGCAGCTAACAACTGTCTGTAGTTCCAGTTCCAGGCAAACACCAAGGCAAATAAGTAAATAAATAATAAAAGTTTAAAAAAAAAAAAAAGAAAGATGAAAGAGCTAGCTAGTAATGTGCTTAAGACATAAGCCAAACAGTATGAAATTAATATAAGCATCTGATTCATTTCTTTGAGGGAAAAAAGCTGCCGCAGGCAAGGTCTTAACCTCTGGCCCAAACGGAACAAAAAGTCTTTTACAACAACTGACTATACACTTTGTAGAACAGCCCCACCACCATACACACAAAGAATTATGTAGCCCAAACTGCCAATACCTTTGAGGTTAAGAATTTCTAGATTAG
The DNA here is from genome assembly GCA_004025045.1 of Sigmodon hispidus. Taxonomy (NCBI): domain Eukaryota; kingdom Metazoa; phylum Chordata; class Mammalia; order Rodentia; family Cricetidae; genus Sigmodon; species Sigmodon hispidus. Next base: position 15,951 of record PVIH01023828.1, read on the forward strand.
AGCTTTCCTGTCAGGATGGCTAGTCTTGTTAATTTCAATAGAGGAATTGCCTCTATCAGATTGTAGGAATGTCTGTGGGTGTGTTTTCTGAATTTCTAATTGATGTAGGAGGGCCTAGCCTAGTGTGGGTGGCATCATCCCTGTGTAGATGAGCCAGAACTATGTGAGAAAGGAAACAAGAGAAGCAAGCAGCATTTCTCCATCAGTTCCTGCCTCCAGCTTCCTAGCTCCGCCCTGACTTCCCTTAATGATGGACTCTAACCTGTAACATGTAATAAGCCCTCTCCTCCGAAAGTTGCTTTTGGTCTGGTTTTATCACAGCCACAGAGAGACAAACTAATGCACTGTCCATAAACAGTTACACGAAGAACATACTAAACTAGACCAACTCTGACCGAGTCCTGAAACTTGATCAAATTAAGGCTACCTGGCATCTTCAGCCCAATGGATATCTAAACTAATGTATTTATTGATCCAATTAGTTCTACTTTGGAAAATCAATAGTTTTCTAATCTAGCTCTGTGCTTCGTGGATAGTTCCACCTTTTTTAAGGTATTAGTTTCCCACAAATGAACTACATGACTTAAGAGCAATTGCCACTTAGCCTTTAAAAAGTGTTATGAATACAGAAGACAACTACCCAGTCACTACGGATCAAAGCAAAGCACCGATGGAGGGGATGAAACAATGATGGACAAGATTTAAAATGGACTCCTCCAAATGGCACAGCTCAGAATCGGGAGAATTGGGGCCTAGCCTTCGACAGTCCAGATCCAGGATACAACTGTAAACTCCTAGCTGAGAAAAGGGACTATGCCCCAAGATAACACACAGAAAATAAAGTCAAGATCTGTTTCCTTCTGTACCATGAGTCCAACTGACGCCCCCCGCCCCCACCCCGACCTCAGACTTCCCAGCCCGGAGGACCCCACCCCACCCCGACCCCGTCAGCAAACACAGACTCCAGTAGACATCACTCGCCTCACATCTTCCCAAGTCTCATCCCGGTCTCTCCGTGGTCTTAACCATCCGTTATCTCTCCCTGTTTACCACCCTCTTGTGTTGAAAACAAGACTTCATTACCAGAGTTACACACTGCTACCCGCTCGGTCCGCGGCGCCAGTGGGTCTCGGGCCTCAATCCTAACTGCCTAGACCTCCGGCACTTACCAGGTCTCCGCCTCCCATGACCGTGGAGAGTTTCCTCAGCCCGCGGATTCAACGAAGCTCAAGAAGAAGCGGTCTCACTTCTCAGATCGCCTCACAGGAACTAATCCCTAAAGAAAGCAGCTGCCCCTTTCCCCGCCCGCTCTAGATCGCACTTCCGGGAGTGGTGTCATATAGCTGCGCCGGCGTCTCGGATTGATGACGTTTGATACGCGTCCTAAATCTACGTGACTCCAGAGTCCTGAGTAGTTCCCACCTACTCTCTGGGCTTAGATGCTCTCACTGTGGTCTCCTCTCCTAACCGTCTCGTCTAAGTCCCCAGATGTTGAAAAGCCAAAGAAAAGGTTCTGTTGCCTTGGTAACGCATCAGGGCCCTGCTGTAGAAGCGCGACTCTGCAAAACGTCACTATCGGCGAACCTAGGCCGCCTTCCTACGCACCGCTACACCAGGATTTCCAAACCAGCTTTCAAAACTAGAATTTCGGCCAACTCCGTCACTCCTGGTTTGTTCTATAGAAATAGATACAGTCAAACAAAATTCCAAAATCAGACATGGTGGCACACTGCCATCATCTTCACACTTGGCAATGGAGACTGGAAGGTCAGGAGTTCGAGACCAGCGTTAGCACAAAGTTTGAGGTTATCCCGATCTGGAAGAACCTGTTTTTTAAAAAACAAAAACCGTGAGGACGTGGTGACGCATGTCTTTAATTCCAGTATTCAAGAGGCAGAAGCAAGCGGGTGTCTGTGAGTTCAAGGCTAGCCTACTATACAAAATGGTTTCCAAGACAGCCAGAGCTGTTACACAGAGAAACCTTGTCTTGAAGAAAAAAAGAAGGGAAGAGAGAAAGAGAAGAAAACCCAAATTTACATCCTCGGCCAAGTTTAGAATTGTGCTACTTGCTTCTTATAATCTCTTTTTTTTTTTAAAAAAAAAAAAAAAAACTTTATTTATTTATTTGTCTTGGTGTTTGCCTGGAACTGGAACTACAGACAGCTGTTAGCTGCCACGTGGGTGCTGGGAATTGAACCCGGGTCCTCTGGAAAAGCAGACGGTGCTCTTAACCGCTGAGCCATCTCTCCAGCCCCTTATAATCTCTTTTATTTTGTTATTTTGCTTTTTTGTTCTTGAGACAGGGTTTCTGTATGTACAGCTTTGGCTGTCATCTGGGAACAATGAAGGTCAGTATGTGAGACCTTGAACTCACAAAGATCCACTCGACCTGTCTCTTTCTCCAGAGTGCTGAGATTAAAGACATGCTACACTACCCCCATCTTGAGTTTTATTTTGAGTTGTTAAAATTAAAGAATTAGAGGGGTGGCCCAGCAGTTAGGAACTGGTTCACTTCCTATCACTGGTGCAGTGGCTCCTTACCATGTGTAAACCCAGTTCTAGAAGATTCCACACTCCTTTCTAGTCTCCTTGACCATGAGACACACAAGTGATGTACAGACATATATCAAAGCACCTATACACATAAATTAGTATTTTTTTTTCAAGACAGGATCTTCCTGTGTAACAGCCCTAGCTGTCCTGGAACTCACTCTAGACCAGGCTGGCCTCATAGTCACAGAGATCTGCCTGCCTTGGCCTCCCCAAGTGCTGGGATTAAAGGCATGTACCACTACCGTCTAGTTCATAAAATTATTTTTTTAAAGATAGTTGAATTTGGTAGATAAAGAGAGTTTGGCTGGATATGATGACAATTGCCTTTAGTCCCTGCACTCTGGAGGCAGAAGCAGGCAGATTTGTATGAGTTCAAGGCCAGCCTAGTCTACATAGCAAGCAACTCTACATCATGAGACTCTATCTCAAAAAAAGAATGTCTACAAGGCTAAGAGATGGCTCAGCAGTTAAGAGCACTGGCTGCTCTTCCTAGAAGACCCAAGTTCAAGTCTCAGCACCCACACAGCAGCTCACAACTGTCTCCAACTGCAGTTCTAGGGGTCTGACACCTTCACAGACATACATGCAGGAAAAAAAATTAAAGTAGCCACATGTTGGGAGGGTTAAGGATTCTTGTTAGAAATACCCAGGAAAGACTGGAGGGATGGCTCAACCATACACAGAAAAAAAGAGAGGAGGAAGAAGGTATAAGTCTTCTTTTTCAGGGCCCAGTCTTGGGCCAGGGCCTCCCACATGTTAAACCAGTCTTCTACCACTGAGCTATAGCCCCAGCCAAAGGACTTGTGAAGCTCAGTGGAGGGGTATGGTGACTTTCTTTCATTGGAAAGTGAGAAGAACATGTATTTCAGGACAAGAATGGCTTGCAAGTTCTTATCCATAGCCACAGCACAGGCAGGCTAGGCTCACAGCCTCATTTCACATCCAGCAGAGCAGATTTAAAGTTCCTTTTTTTCATGTGACTGGGTTGTGGTAATAAAATAGCCCATAAGGAAGGGGGCACCCGGATTTGAACCGGGGACCTCTTGATCTGCAGTCAAATGCTCTACCCCTGAGCTATACCCCCTGGCCCTGTTGTATCCTTCTTCCTTGTCCACTTAAGGTGAATCACTGTGAACTGGCTCCACCCACACTCACGCCCTGAGGAGCTTTGTGTTCTCAAGCCTTGCCTTCTCTATATGTATCTTCTGCTTTGGCTTTTCTTGGCCACCAAGGAACAGGGTGGAACATAAAAGGATAACAAGTGGTTAAAAAGAAAACGAACATCAATGAACAGAAAATCCTGTAGTTTGGGCTAATAAACCCCCGATGTCATCTTGCTCCTTCCAGCCCCCTAATAAAGGGGCTGTAAAAAGATGTCAGTTTTTTGTTTTTGTTTTTGTTTTTTAGGGCTAAGAATTAAATTTTTAATATTTATTTTTATTTTATGTGATTTGGTGTTTTGCCTGCATGTATAACTGTGTAAGGGTCAGATCTTGGAATTACAGACAGTTGTTAGCTGCCATGTGGATGCTGGGAATCAAGCTCAGGTCCTCTGGAAGAACAGTCAGTGCTCTTAACTGCTGAGCCTGCTTCAGCTCTATGAATTTAAGACCTCAAACATGCTAATTAAACTCTCTACTATACACCCTTACCATATAACTATATTCCTATGTCCCTGAACTTTTTTTTTCTTTAGACAAAGTCTCCCTATGTAGCCAATTTAGCCTTGACCCTGCATCCTTCTGCCTCAGCTTCTCAGCTAACTGGGATTATAGACCAAACTTGTAGGTCCACTTAAAATGTCAGGATTTTGGTTTTTGTTGTTGTTGTTTTTTTTTTTTTGTTTTGTTTTTTTTTTTTTAACTTTATTTATTATTTATTTATTTACCTTGGTGTTTGCCTGGAACTGGAACTACAGACAGTTGCTAGCTGCCATGTGGGTGCTGGGAATCGAACCCGGGTCCTCTGGAAGAGCAGAGGGTGCTCTTAACCGCTGAGCCATCTCTCCAGCCCTTTGTTGTTGTTTTTAAAGGGGATGAAAATAACGAGGGAAATCTTATCATCTTTGAGGATTGATGCCGGGTCCCTGAATAGTCCTAGCCAGCTGGAAACCCACTATATAATGCAGGCTGGCTTCCTACTTGTTTGGATCATCCCATTTCCGGCTCCTAAATACTGGGATTACAGGTGTGTGTCACTGCACCCAGCTAGGGCCTCACTGACTGTTTCTGCTGTAATTTTGCCATTATTATTTTTTATTTTTAATAGTTATTTATTTATTGGTTTCTCAAGGCAGAGTTTCTCTATGAAATAGGCTGTCCTAGCTGTCCTAGAACTCACTCTGTAGACCAGGCTGGCCTTGAACTCACAGAGATCCACCTGCTTCTGCCTCTCAAATGCTGGGATTAAAGGTGTGTGCTACCACTGTCAGGCTGGATTTGTTTTCCTTTTATTTGTTGAAATTACATTTAATTGTGTTTGAGCATATGTATACATATGGGCACAGATGGAATGTGGTAGTCAGAGGGCATTTTGTGGCAGTCAATAACCTCTTTCTACTTTGTTGGTGCTGAGAATCTAACTCAGGCTGTCATACACAGCTCCCTTCCCTGTTCTTGATGGAAACAGTGACCAGCTTCTGACCTAGGAGTCTACTGGTATTTGAAGAAGTGTTTTGTTGCCAGTCGTGTAGTACCTAGTGCTAGCTAGAGAGGTAGCTCAATGGCAGAATGCTGGTGTTCTGTGTACTAGCCCACGGGTTTAACCCTGGCCCTGCCAAGGGAGGACAGACAAATATGGTTGCTTTTCACCACCTCAGCCTAGAAGGATCCTGGATCCTCTCCCCTCCAAAGGTGAAGCTGAGGGTGCAAAAACCAACTTGTTGCTCCCTCCCATGCCAGAGAAGGAAGAACACACCTGGAGACACAAATGCAATTTTTAAAAATATAGAATAGCATTGATAGTTCAGCTAAACATCTCTGTCTTGCAGATTCATATCACAGCCCATGTAACAATGTCTTCAGAAAATGGGGAATGGGGTGACTTCTCCAAACACTGAAGTGTGCTGGCGGAGGGCTGGAGTGTTCCGGCGGTAGCCAAATCGACCGTTTAGGCCCGTAGTTATCTGCTTTGGGTTGGCGTTGTAGTAGTCGTGTCCACTCACCTGCTGGAGGGAATGCCCTTGGGAGAGAGGAGAGTGGCTGAGCCTGCAGACAGCATCCACTTGCTTTGTCCAGTTAAACCCAAGGAGTCACAGCATCCCTATCCCCAGAGCTGGATGCTTACTCTTCAGAGGCCCTGGGCCCCTTGAAATAAACCAACAACAATGAAGTCTCAGAAACAGAGATGTTCTAGAAATCAAACCCTGGCCCAGGTGAGTTTAAAAGAGGACTATGAATGGTATGTGCTGGGTCTGGACTTGGCTCCTAGGAGATGTAAGGATTTTAATTCTTGCCTCTGTCCCATCTAGAGAAAATAGATGAGATCAACTTGATCATATGATGCAAAGGACTTCATGGTAATCTTTGTTTTATTTTTTTTGAGACAGGGTTTCTCTGTGTAGCTTTGGAGCATGTCCTGGAACTCACTCTGTAGATCAGGCTGGCCTCAAATCCACAGAGATCCACCTGACTCTGCCTCCTGAGTGCTGGGATTAAAGGCTAGTTAGGCTACTTCATGGAAATCTTGTGCCCAGAGGGTGGTTGAAGATGGATGGAAAGATTGTCCCTGCCAGAAAGTTAATGTCCCCTTTCTCATGGCTGCTAAATTGAGCATGCTCAGGGAGCCAGAATGTCTGGGAGGGACGAGAGGACACGGACACACACACACACACACTCACAGACACACCCGTCCATACATATACACACACTCATAAACACACACATACTCACAAACACACACATACACACAACACATACATTCACAAACACAGACACACACACTCACACTCACACACACTCAACACTCACACACACACACATACACACACAGCACCTAGAACAACAGACTGTAGAGTAGACGGAGGAGAAACTGCAGCAGCATCTCAGCCCTTCCCAGCAAATCAGTTTAAAATCGCACACGGCAAATGAATTGTTCCATGGGATAAAAAGAGGCTGAGGAGTACCTGACATATAATAGATGTTAAAGAAATGAATATTAGGTGCCCCAAATACTATTTGCTCATGTATGGGGAGAAAAGCCAAGAGGTTACAGTCCTTGACCCTCTTTTCCCGAGCTAGGCCTCTCTGTAGCCCCCCTCTCTGAGCTCCGGGGTAGTTTTTCTATGGTGGGATCATATGAGGATGGACAGTGAGATGGTACTTGCCTGCCCCTGCCCAGTTTCTCCTGTTCAGATATCTCTGTCCTTGACCAAAAATGTGGAAATAATCCACTATCCAGCCATCCCTTCCTGTACCACCACGATCCTGAATATGAAAAGGAAAGAGAAGACCATTAGTTGGGATACCTTGAGCGAGGTGCAAACTTTCTGGGGCTTCTTTGGGAAAAGGGAAGAGGTAGAGTCAGGAGAAACTAGGGGACAGATTCAATGCCCCAATCATCTGGAGAGGCAGTGTGACTGCCGGGTAAGGGCTGTTGCTAGCCAGTGTGGATTCCAGCTACACTGTTACCAGCGAGCTGTGTGACATGCCGATTACAGAGCTTCTGTGCCCTCACTTTTTCTCATTAGGAACCAGCTGGAAAGCTGCCATGACATTTCCATGGTTTAGTTTAGATTTTAAAAACCTGACATAGTAAAGGCTAAATGACATATTTTGTTGCTGTTTTTGTTACATGCTGGTTATTTTTCTTAAAACAAGGGGTTTATATACCTCAGACAAAGAATTACATCTATTTAGTTGAGGATGGCTTGACCTCCTGACCTTCCTGTTCTCCCCCTAACCTTTCCCAAGTACATGGGCCACTGAAACACCTCATCCAGCTCAAATATCTTGTTTCTCACTTCTTTTTGTTTGTTTTTGGAGACAGGGTTTCTCCAGATAGGATTTCTGTGTGTAGCTTTGGAACCTTTCTTGGAACTGGCTCTGTAGACCGGGCTGGCTTTGAACTCAGAGAGATACATCTGCCTCTGCCTCCCAAGTGCTGGGATTAAAGCCCTGTACAGCCACCACTAGACTTTCTCCCATCTTTATTTAAATAAAAATACCCAGCACAGGTATAATCTTGATGCTAAACAACAAAACAAGCAGAGCTGAGAGCTTTTAGGAGGCTGAAGCAAGGCTTGGCTAGCAGTGAGTTCTGGCCAACCTGGCTACTAAGTGTGACCAGCTCAAGAAACAAACAAAAAAGGGAACACTTAAAAAGTCAAACAGGGGGCTGGCGAGATGGCTCAGCGGTTAAGAGCACCATCTGCTCTTCCAGAGGACCCGGGTTCGATTCCCAGCACCCACATGGCAGCTCACAACTGTCTGTAGTTCCAGTTCCAGGCAAACACCAAGGCAAATAAATAAATAAAGTTTTTTAAAAAA
>PVIH01023829.1:0-24019 GCA_004025045.1 Sigmodon hispidus
TAGGGAGCATTGTACCGCGCCCTAAAGATGGCGCCGGTTTCCGCCTTCAGCCCTCCCAAGGGCTAGTGCTCTCAGGAGTAAACAACTCCTTTTTTGGCTGTAGGCGAGGATGGTGGCTTGCTTCCGCGTCCTAGGACCTATGGGCAATGTCCACGTAGCTTGCTGGGGTTGGAGGCCCAGAGGGTATTTAGCCACGAGCGGGCTTCCCCCCGTCGTTGGAAGTCAGAAGCCAGAAGATTGTCAACAGGTCCTGAATAAACGGCTGGAGAGAAGAATCCTGACTCGCGTTCTTCCTTGCTGGCGAGGTTGGGCGCGACAACCATCAAACAAGAAAAGGACCTGAATTAAGACAACCCAAACAGTTCAACACCTAGAAAGTGGTCCAGGAGCCATTCTCTATGGTGGTGGACAAAGCAATTAGATCCTCCGCTTGACACCAAGAGTCAACAGATAGATGGCTGTTGGAAGAAAGAGATGGGCAGAAGAAATGGTTTTAGAAAACAAAAACCATTCAGAAGCTAACAGAAAGGCAGAACATCTACCATGGTAATACAGAAATGGAATAAATCCTCCCCAGAGCTGAAGGGTCATGAAAGCACAGGACAAAGCAAACCCTGTTGAGCAAGAACAAAGGTCTAGGTTCCACAAAGCCTTCTGAGAAGTCCCTCCATTGCTTATTTCCCATTCTTTGCATCTCCATAGAAAGCTTTTCCTTCCCTGGTTGAGATGATGTCTCTTTTACAGAAAACTAAAAGAGCTGGAGTAGCTCACAGATACATAGGACTCTCTTGAGGATGGCTCATCAGTGGTGCTAAATGAAAAGACATTTAATATCTTTTGCCCTGAAAAGGGTTGGACCCCTGTGGAATTCATGACTTGTCTGTTAGGTTATTTATTGAGAAGTTACCTATGATTCTCCAGAAACCACTCTGCTAACTAGTCACAACCGACGCCACTAAATACACACAAAAACGGACTTAAGCTTCCTTCATCCAATCTCATCAACTAACATGATTATTATAACTATATTCTGGAACCACTTCCAATCATTTCATGGTGTCAGTCATTTCTCCTTTTCTAAACTGTAACTGTCAGGGCTAAAATGATAGCTTAGTGGTTAAGAGCACTAGCTGTTCTTGCAGAAGACCCATGTTCTAGTTCCAGCACCCACATCACTCACAACTGTCTCTAACTCCATTTCTAAGCATCCAGCATCTTCTGGTTTTCTCTGGTACTGCATGCATGTGCTACACAGACACACATGCAGGAAAAACACCTACACACATAAAATAAAAAAGGTAAGTCAATCTTTTAAAACAATAAACTATCAATTTAGAGAAATAGAATTTTATATTTACATGTAGTTACTGTCATAATAGGTATGCATTAGTCCACCACTTTTGGAACTAATGACAAAATGATGTTTCTGAAAAAGAGGATCAGATTCGTGTAACATGATCAAAGACCATCTTGCTTCCCTTCAACCATGAAATTCTATCTACCTTGGTGACCATTCACAAAAGAAGCTGCTGTGGAATGATTTAATAGTGAGAATAACTTCCTGACCACAGTAAACACTTGGAAATACCATCCTCAGATAAAACAGATGGAGAGGTTTACAAAGACATGATTGCAGTTTCCTTGTCTCTCTTTGAAGATGGTGATAAAAACAGCTACTGTTTTGTTGGACAGTTCAGTCCCAACCACTGTATACACATAACAACCAGCCTCCACACAAACAATTAAGAAAAGCAGAAGCTGATTGTGTTACTTCGTATATAGGGAGCTGGAGACGAGAGGGGATGGGACCACTTAGTGATTCTCAACCTAATGCTGTGGCCCTTTAACACAGTTCCTCATGTTGTGCAGACCCCCCAACCATAAAATTATTGTGTTTCAACTTCATAACTATAATCTTGCAATTGTTATGAATCACGATGTAAATATCTGATATGCAGGATAACTAATATGTCCCCTATGAAAGGGACACTTGATTCCTAAAGGGATCATGACCCATAGCTTGAGAACCAGTGACTTAGCCAGAGTTTTCTAGGGCTGATTTTTCAGTTAGTATACCTTCTTCAAGCCCACCTTTCTGTTTTCTTAAGAGTGAAACCAAGCCAGCCAGAATATCTCACTGAGCAGGATTTCTGTTCCCTCTCTAATTTAGCTAATTTAATAAGTGTTCTGGGATGTCAGTAGCTCAGCTATAGCTTCAAGGAGAAAAAGGGTTTGTATTAGGACCTGGTGCCACCTATTGGTCAATCCATGAAACTGGTGACATTTCTGTGTCACTCCTACCTACTGCCACCCCTCACCCTCCAATCCAGCAAGAGTCTATACAAGAATCCTTTTTAAAAAATAGAAGCCCCATCAAGAGCTTTTCCTTCACACTGTTTTCCTGTGCCTGGTCTGTCAGTGCCAATAAAAATGAGCTTCAAAATCAGTCTCAGGCCACTGAAGTGGAGAGGGGGTTCCCTGAGCTTGAGTTTATCACCCACGTACCCAGTGTGCTATATGACTCTATGAGATGCTGAGGATCATATAGAAGCATTCAAACTCCAAGGTAAATATGCCAAATCCCTTCCAATCTTCCTGCCTATATACAAATGTGATTTATTTCTATGTGTACCTCTGTATGGAAAATACTGGAAAGTTCTGGAATGATATAATATCTAAGCAGACCAGTTCAGACATCCTGTTCTTCACTCTTGAGGTGGTTTTAAATAAAATATTTCTGGGATGTATTTTTCATATTTTAAGGTAGAGAGTTACCCGAGGTGATATTGTATACAGAGCACTTGAATGAACATCTGAGGCATTACAGCTATGGTCACAATGACAGTGAGTGTTTATGAGAGGCTTTGAATCACAAAATTGATTTCACAGGTCAGCCTTCCCACCTGGGAGATCCGTGAAAGAACCGTTAGTTAGAAAGGCACACGCGGTGCAGAGGTACGTGGTGCTCACTCCTCACGCAGCCCTGGTATTTTATTAAATCAGGCTCATTAAGCAAACTCAGCCCATCAAAGAAATGACAGGGTACTTGCTAAGCATCTCTTTCCCTTGACCTTGCGTGGGTGGCACAGACCAGAGAAACAGCCTCACTGTCTTCTGCGAACCTGCTCACCCTTCTTCATTTTAAATATAGATGAAGAATTAAAGAGGCATCATGTCTCCAAGAAACTCATCCATTTTTTATACATGTGTGGCATTCACACACCTTCAATGGCTCTTTTGAGTTTTATTTATGACTCTTCAGCATCTGCAAGTGAGGCTCCAACTAGCAGGGGATATTTATATTCGCCAAACATCATAGATAATTTAATGCTAAGGAAGAAAGAATGTGTTTGCATACAGTTGAACAACCCTTCCAAGGACACAGATCTGAGCAGGGGTTGGAGACCAGAGAACTTTCTTCTTAAGAGACCAAGAGCTGTATGTTAAACGAAAGAAGATTTAACTCACGGATATTTTCATTCTGTTACCTAAAGAATCAAAGATGGCTGCATTTTAAGCGCTGAACCAAGGGACGCAATCGAAACTGCTTTCAGCCAACATGACATTACTGGGTGGTTGGCAGTTATAGAAACACCCGTCAAGAAAATAGGTTGTGTCTGGTAGCCACAGAAGAGGTTTAGTGATGTGCTGGCAATGACCTCTGACCTCCTAAGGGTCAACATTAGGGCCTTTCATTGGCACGCAGTCTGAGCTCTCTTCCTCTCAGCTCTACATGCTTATCTCTATACTTGAATGTTATCTGAGAATCTTACAACTGCCCTAGTTCTTGTCAGCCTGACATAAACTTAGACACACCTGGGAAGAGGAGATCTCAGTTAAGGAACTACTCCATCAGACTGGCTTCTGTACCATTTTCTTGGGTAGTAATAGATATAGGAAGCTCAGTCCACTGTGGGTGGTGCCATCCCTAGGCAGGTGATCCTGGGCTGTATAAGAAAGCAGACTGATCAAGCCAGTAAGCATCACTTCTTCATGGTCTCTTCTTCAGTTCCTGCCTCGGCTTACCTCAATGATGGAGTATGATGTGTAGACAAATGCTTTCCTTCCCCAACTTTCTTCTGGCTGATGTTTTATCACAGCAACAGAAACCAAACTAGGGAAAGGGCTTTAGAAACATTTTGGTTCTATACTTCATAGTGCTTGTTATTAATACCATAAAAATTTTTCATTGAAAACTCTATGATAATGTGCAATGCAGCAATTTAGTAATACAAATATAATAGCAGAGTAAAGGGACAAATATATGTGAAGTGAGTAATATTAAATGAAGAATATACATTATTTTTCTATAAAGTTTAACTGAGGCTATCAGAAATTACAAATAATATAACATAAATGAGAATACTGTGGTAATCATTAATATTCAATTTTATACTAACTTTGTGTCTACTTTCCATCAAGAATAGCTAAGTTTCTTGGGCTCTTGTGAAGTCCTACAGGCCACTGTTTTTAACAACACCAATGCTTTGCCTTACAGGTGTGGAGGCTAGAAATAAAAAACAAGGTGTTTCTATAAGGCTGGCTCCTCCCCAGGATGCTGAATCCATCTGAGGCCCCTCTCCAGGCTCTGGTAGCTCAGGCACTCCATAGAGACTGTCCCTTCCCTGTGCTTCCTGTCTTCCACACATTTGTTTGTTCCTGTGTCCTAAGGATGCTGGTCCTGCAAGTTTAGGCACACCCTAATGATATTTTTGCTTGATTTCTTCTATGAAGACCCCACTTCCATATAAGGATATTCATAGGTCATGAGGATTAAAGCATCACCATCTTTTGGGGATGCCAGTTCAACCAATAATAGTTGTGGTGCCCTTCCTGCCTGATTCCAAACTAGGCTCGATGGCACTGCTTGCTCTACCCAAGGAACCATGATCAGAGAATACTGGTCACAGTAGAGTATGAACTTCCTAGCTCCTATGTAAAGCTGAGCTCAGATGGTACTTCATCCACCTGGGCCCTAGGGTAAGAGGACCCACTCTGAATACTGTGGACAAGGACTAAACTCACCTTTTCATTTTTTTTTACTGTAAGTAAGCCTTTCCAGATAGACACAAAACTAAGGGAGGGGTGAGGGATCATGGGAGGAAGAATGGGAGAAAGAACAAGAGGAAGAAAGAGAAGAGGGAGGGAGGAGAGGCTGGGGTTAAGCAGAATCCACAGCTTTTAGACATGTCGCATTAAAAACACATTTTGCAAACTAGAGACACAAAAGCAGCAGGAAGCACAACTTCCCAGGGACTATGAAGAGCCCACGTGTGGAATTACTAATTGCTGATGCTATGGAGTCAAGTACTTGGAAAGCCCAAGAAATCGGAACTCCCCCAAAGCCTTGCACCTTCCCCGCTTCAGAAACTAAGAAAACACAAGACAAAAACAGCTGTGTGTCACTCAGTCACATCACAAATCACGCGACACTCACAAGGTCTCAGGTGGAATCCCAATTCCATGTCCATCACGGTGCTTCCTTCCAGCTGCTAAAGATGCCCTTTCCTCTTCTGTTTTTGTTTGTTTTGAGACATGATCTCATGTGGTCCAGACAAGCCTTAAACCCCCTAAACCAACATGTCCCAAGGTGATTACCATTGTCCTAGGCAGAATCTGCCCACGGTCAGGGGTGTGAGAAGTGACAGCATCAGCAGAGCTGGGAATCAGTTCTCCTGCAAATGTCCACCAGGTGCAGGGCATCAGCAGCATCCAACTATATTTGGTTTTTAAAAAATAAAAATGATGCGATTTGTTTGTGTCTAACTTCTTAAAGCAGTTGTATCATTAACTGAAGGGATGTATGGGATTCTTCATATGCCTTTATACACTTCAGACTCTGATATTTTGAGCAAAAATGGCACCTCACAATTGATGTGTAGCGTTCTGCTTCTACTCAGACAAGAGCAGCAGATCCCTTGGTTCATTTACAATCGAGATAGTAAACCCGAGGATGTTTTGAAATCAAGTTGTTGCTTAAGTGAGATACGCTAATGTTTATACTGGAGAAGTTTATCTGGTCTCTCGGGAAAAAAAAAGAAGATGCTTTAAAGAGATGAATGAAATAAAGATGGAGGGAGGGGAAGAGAGGGGAGGGAAGGGGGAAGAAAAATAGAGGAGGCGGAGACTTGGAAAAACCAAAGTCACAGAAAACCAAAGGAAATCTTTGAGCCATCAATTAACTTTAATCCAGTATTATTATTTGGGTCTTGAGTTTTATCTAGAACATAAAACACCTAGTCAAAATATTTCAGTTAAGTAGTTCACTGTGCCTGCAATCCAACAGGCTGAGGCAAAAGGATTGCCTGCCATGACTTCACAGCCAGCTTGGTTTATAGAATGTCTCCAAACAAAGATTATAGGACCTGCTCAGTCGTCCAATGCTTGCCCAGCTTACATAGCATCTTTGGTTTGATCTCCAGGATCAATGTCATTTGCCTGACATGAAGGAAGAGGATCATCCTCAGCCACATAGTAAATTCAAGGCAAAGCTACTTGAGCTCCTGTCTCGAAACAATAATAATAATAAATCTAGACAAATATAATCTCTTTGATCAAGGGAATCCTTTCTTAGTCTGGGAAAGCATTTTAGTAGAATCTGTTTGTAGCCAGATATTAATCACAGGTAATGAATTTATAGGTTAATATTTATTAAAGGGAGTCAATAAGCAACTCACAACAATTAAAGATAAGAAAGTTGAAGTGATCTCATCCAGATCGAATGGGTCTTCCTTCCAGGCGGTAGAAATGCAGAGGGCCCGGGGAACATGAACCCTGCTCTTTAAACTGTTTCTGGCCATGACTCAAGGCTACAGGTAGGCTACAGCTTCAAAGGTCATAGATGAATCCCATACTTACACTGGCCAAGAGGCCATGCCCCCAGGTCAAGGAGATGTGTTTGAATCCCATTACATCCATTGGACAGCCTTACACAACTTTTCAATGCTTTCATTATTGGCCATTATTTTATATCTCTACAGTTCTCATTCCAACCACTGAACCTGGGTTGGATATGTGTGTGTGGGGTGCATTTAAAATTACCATCCTTGCCCTAGAGGGTGACCTAAAAGATGAGACTAAAACCCTTATGTTCTATCCCCAACATATGTACCACAGGCAGACAAATACAAGTTCATATTTGTATGTGCATGTCCCAGTCACCTCTGCTAGTCCTAGAACCAAACTCAGATTCACAAACACCTCCAAAGGGCCAACGAAAAGCTCAAACTCAACAAATGAAAATTACATACCAGCATACCCACAGAACTTTGCTTCCTTATGTCAGCAAAACTAGAGAATGGAAAGCTGCATTGTGAGGAGCTCAAGCAAGAAAGAAAAAAATTTAGACGAGGCCCAAACTGATCATCCTAGGCACGTTTCACAGACAGTCTACACTGATGGCCTCCTCAAATAGGAGTAGGTCTTCTTAGTAGACTCAATCAGTTCACAGAAATATCAACTCAGTGTTGGTTCACACCAAGCAGAAGTGAGATGTCAGGAATTCCAAGGCATGAGGTAGTGATGGGATTCCAGATGGTGCAGAAGCTCTGGGCAGTGTGTGATTCTCCACTTATTCCTGAACCACAGTGATTGAGAAGGCACTCTGCACTGCGTCCTCTGAGATTGGCTCAGTGTCTCTGAAAAGTTTTGTATTCACTAACCTGCACAAGCTAGGAATTTTACTGTAAAGATGATATTGATATGGGCTTTCTGATCTTCCCTGAATGGGAAGAATTCTCGCAAAGGGCTTGGCCTGTAGCAGCAATCTGGCACCAAAGGCCTAGAGAGTGCCTGGACAGCTACTGGCCTTCAGTCTACACTGGAGGCCTGGAAAAGCTGGTTCTAATATCAATAGAGGAATGAGCAGCACAGGGTAAATTAACCCAAGGGCAAGAGGGGAGGCAAGTTCACAGGAGGTTACACTCTTCCTCCTGAGTGCTTTTTATCTGGGCCTCTACTAGAAGGTTCTGTTCTCACCTGTGATGGGTCTTCACGCATCAATTGAGGTCATCAAGACAATGTCCACAGGTGTGCCCACAGACCAGACCAACCTGTAGTCTACAGTTCCTCAGCTGATGCTCTCTGCAAAGGGAATTCTAAACTGTACCAAGATGACATTTAAAACTAACCATTAAGGATGAAGAGACAGTCTGGTGGTTAGGAGGGGTCTTGCTTGTGTAGAGGGCATGGGTTCTGTTCCCAGAGCCTACAAAATGGCTCACAACTGTCTGTAGTTCCAGTTCTAGAAGATCCAATGCTCATTTCTGAACGTCCCCCCCTCCACGGGCTCCTGCGCATGTGGTGAGCAAGTGAGTATCTGCACACTCACAAGCACATGCACGCACACACACACACACACACACAGTGCACACACAGTGCACATACACTCACTCAGGCTCACATATATACAAATAAATAAGACCATGATCCCTCAGGAACTGAAGGCCCCTCCTGTGATTCACTGCTCACAGGGATGAGATGAACAAAGTCTCCTCCATTCTCTTTCCAAAAAGGGAACATCAAAATGGAGTGTAAACTAGAAAGTTAGCACTTTCCTGAAAGAACTGAAAGTTTAGTGCTCCCATCAAACATTTAAAAGGCAACAATAACCATCTCCATTTCTCTTGGGCTCTTCCAGGTTGACCAGCATGAAAGATATCCAGCTTCTGGAGGCAAAGAGTGAAATTTGAGAAGCTAAACCATGTGACAATTAACATCACTTGCTCACAAGTTCACATTGCAGAATCGAAGCTGTGTGATTCTGGCACCTGGATTATGGCTCTCTGTATGACAATGTCTCTGGTGTCTCAGGATAGATGATGCTGGAGTTAATTTCCATCATCCAGCCAGACAGCAATGCACCTTAACATCCCTGCCCTAGAGTTAGCAAAGCAGACTATGGTGTTATATATTTATATATAAATGTGGTGAGATATATATAACCAGTCTGGAATATCAGAGTAGAAATCTTCCCACAATCAATCCAGGAGGACCAGAGAGTGATAATTCACACCTTTAATCCCAGCATGGGAAAGACGGGGAGTGGGGAGCAGTGACCTAAGCTTTTAATCCCCACAGATCTGAGTTTGAGGCCAGCTTGGTTTACAGAAGGAGTTCCAAGCTCCCAGGCAGGCAGTGGTGGTGTCTTACCTTGAATCCCATAACTCCAGAGATAGATATCTTTCTATGTTTCTGTGAGTTCAAAGCTAACTACCTAATAGTAGTTAGCCCACGCCTTTAATCTTAACCTGGATGTCAAACAACTGGGCAAAGAAGGTATTTAAGGCTGGCATAGGAAGACAAATCAGGCATTAGAAACGATGAGGATGGAAACTGGAAGATAGTGGGGTGAGATTTGACTGTGCTGTTTCCTCTCTCTAATATTTCAGCCTCTCCCCGATATCTGGCTCTGAGTTTCTTTTAATACAACCAGAATGCGTGCAACAGCAGATCACTTCTGCACTTGACATAGGACACCTGACTACCTCATCCTCCTGCTAATCACTACTTGGACTATATCATCTCATCACAGCAGGACCTGAGGAGCAGAACATAAGAGGAAGATGATGAACTTACATGCTAGAGAGCCTGGGGAGGTCCTCAGAGTGTAAGGCCAGATGGCTCAGTCAGACAAGCAGATCTGCTGCTGGCTTCAGCTGCACAGGATGTTCTTCCTAGATGATATATCCCCAGATCCAACACAAAGAGAAGGGTACCACACAGTCGAAGTTTCTTTGAATATAAGAGGTGATTTGGGGCAATGCTCTGACATCCTCATCAAATGACCAGCAGCTTTAGGTGAGGCCACCAGTGAGGCAATGCTCTGGCCAGAGAGACAGTGGAGGCAGAAGTTCTGTGTCAAGTTTTGGCTAAGAGGGTCTCAATTAGACTAGAATATCACATGGAATCAGGAAGAAACATTTCCAAGAGAGCATAAAGGTTATCCTTCAAGGTCTGCTAAGACCCATCTCGAGAGCCAGCACCTTGGAGCTTCTCCTTCCTTTATGGTCTTATCAGGCCTTTGTATTTCTAGCCTTAGTCATCACATTCCACATGGTAATTGCACATGGATTTGCCTGTCTTCTTGTTTTAGAATACAAGGAGTCTTGATGTGTTCTTTGTGGGTTCTGGAACATCTACTAGGTACCCTCAAAATACTATTATAGCAGATTATTGAATGAAGTCAACAGAGTAATACTAACCTCAACTCCACTGGATGCAATATAAATTGGGAAAAGAAAAGAAAACAACCCGGACTACTATGGCCAAGGTGTTTTGTTGTAGAATTTTATTTTAAGATGCATTACATTTGTTTGTGCTGTGGAACATTTGTTTAATGAGGCAAGTATGTCTTTCATTCTTTTAGTTGCATTTGCTTAAATCTGTAAAGCTGTGTTATTTTGCCCATCTAAAACACATGATTGGTGTAATAAGGAGCTGAGTGGCCAACAGTTAGGCTGGAGAAAGAATAGGCAGGGCTGCCAGAGAGAGAGAAGTAGGAGGAGAAATCTAGGAGGAAAAGAAGAGAGGGCAACAAACAAGGAGAGAAGGATGACTAGGCCAGCCACCCAGTCATCCAATCATCCAGCCATCCAGCCATCCAGCCATCCAGCCATCCAGCCATCTAGCCATCCAGCCATCCAGCCATCCAACCACAGAGCCACACAGCCATCCAGCCACCCAGTCATCCAGCCACCCAGCCACCCAGTCATCCACTCATCCAGTCATCCAGCCACCCAGCCACCCAACCATACAGCCACACAGCCACACAGCCATACAACCTGTCACAGAGTAAGAGTGAAAGTAAGATATACAGAAGTAAGAAAAGAAAAAGGCCCAGAGGAAAATGTAGATGGGATAATTTAAAGTTAAAAAAAGCTGGCAAACAAGCCAAGATAAAGTCAGGCATTTATAATTAAAAATAAGCCTCTATGTGTGGTTTATTTAGGATCTGAGTAGTGGCTCCAGCTCCCAAATAAACAAAATACAAAACAACCAACAATGTTTTTCTGTTAGAGAGGTCTTTTGCCCTATACCTGGCATAGGAAGACTTAATCAGTATATTTATTTCAGCAGTCACAGCTTGGGTTTCAAACCCATAGAAGCCATGAAGCAAACACAGCCCTATTGCATTTAGAACAATGAAAGACTGCCTCACCAGGTAAGAGTCCTCTGCTTGGAGTGCCACATAGAATGCCCCTCTGAGTAGGGCAGCAAGTATTCTGGGCCATTCCAGTGTTCTTTTTTCTTCATTCTAGTTTAGTTTTATAACATCTACCTTGAGCTGGTACATTTTGTCTGTGGTTTATCACTTTGTATTTCCTAGAAAAGCCATGAACCAGTTATTAAAAGGAACCATTACTTGTTTTCATGGAATCTATAATGAAGATTCTGATTACATTTCTTTGGCTCATTTGTAACTTGTCACATTACAGCATTTTCCTTAGATAAGAAGACCTCAGTGCATCTTAAATTACGTGTTTCCAAGGGGTAAACATTCAAAATAATTAAATTTCTATAAATTTAATCTTTTCCATGCAGCATGTAGAAATTTAAATCATTATTAATGGCTAACTGGCTTAATTAGCTGCATTACCCATTCGATTGTTCTATTTCCTTCTCATCAATAACAGTACTTGGTAGTCTGTATTATGTTCATGCCACTGCTTCTTTAAAATTCACAGTGAGGTGAAGAAGCTGGGGAAGTGGCTCAGGCAGCAAAGTCCCGGCTACACAGGTGTGAGAAACTGGGTTTGGATCCCCAGAACCACATTAAAAAAGCAGGCATGGCACGTCCCATAGCCCTAGCCTTGTGGAGTAGAGGGGGATGGGTGAATCCCTGAAGGTCATTGACCAACTGACCTAGCTGAATTCATAAGCTTCAGGTTCAGTGAGAAACCTTTGCTCAATTGGGTCTCTACACTTATATGCATACAACACACACATATACCACATGCTGAATTCACATGACACCATACATGCACAGATCTACACATACTAAACACATATATAGCACAATACCACAAAACACACATACTACATACATATACAACTATACATACACACCATGTAATACACAACGCCATCATGTATATCTGCTACATGCAACAAACATATATCTAACTCCACAATACACCCATCACTCATACACACAACACTATACACATAAACATCGTCACACATGCACACAACTCCCACACACAACACTAAAACACCATTGCACAATATAACACCGTACACAACTCCACACAGACACACACAGCACCACACAGATATGTAGAATATATAAAAATAACATCAAGACGCTGTTACCTGTCTCTGACAATGTGTCAGGAAGACATACCTCACGTGTATCTCAGAATAGCCAACAATCCCTTGGCAGTTCCTTCTGGGTGCTGAGAGGTTCTCTTAGTCTATGGTGTTTCACTGTGAGGAATGACAGTCCTTCACAGTCCTGAGGGCTTGGGTGAACACATTGCTGTAATATCCCTGTAGAACAGAAATGTAAAATATCAAGCCTAAAGGAATGTTCCAAAGAAATGAGGATAAATCCCTTGTAACTGTCTCAATCAGCAAGGCTACTTTTGGAAATTTCTTCTAAGAAAAAGCTATCTGGAAAGATATCAGACCCATCCCTGAGAAAATACAAAATACAAATTGTTAATTTTTTTTTAATGGAAACAACTTAAAAATTCAGAAGTAAAGGATCAGCAAAGAGCCTTGTGGTGGATGTCCACCTGGCAGAGTCTTTGCATCTATCAAATACCACAACACAGAAAACATAATTCTTAAAACAGAAAACTATACCACAGTATATTGCTGATAAAGAAAATTAGACAGCCCAACGCTCTTAATATGTGCTATGAACAGGAGTCACCTGACCATATGGTTACCAAGCTAAGCACCAGTCCTTTCCTTACTTCATTCCTTCCAGAACAATACACGTCCTCCCTCAACCAAGGTGGAACACATTCCAACTGAGGGTGTCCTGAGACACCCTGTCCTGTCCTCTCTAATTGGTCTGGGACAGCGGGTTCTTCCTCCACATTCACCAAGCCCAGAAGTCTCTCACCTTGAGGCTTTCACATTGGATTTGGACCAAGAATGGTCTTATTCCCCAAGAAGGGTCTGAGTTAGTCTCTGCCCACTTTGTGGCTCAGAGGGCCACTTTGACCCCAGCTTCATGAATACCTCCCCATTCCTCAGACCAGAGAGTTTTTGTGGGGACAGAGCTTGCTGCTTGACCAGAAATATCTATCATGTCTGTTCTCTGTAGCAGAAAAAGTTGTGATGATATGATGCCCATAAGGAAAGTCAAGCTAGACAGGACTTCTTCTATCATTTTTTAGAATATACTTTGAGCCAAGCATGCTTGCATGCCTATGATCCCAGCACTCAGGAGCCTGGGGCAGAAAAAAATGTGAATTTAAGGCTTTTCTGAGATACACAGTGAGACTGTTTCAAAAATCTAAGCTATGAGACTGCAAAGATGACTTCGGAGTTAAGCACACCTTGCTGCTTTTGCAGAGGTCCTGTTTTTGGTTCCCAGCACGCACATGGTGGCTTACAATCATCTGTAACTCCAGATTCCAGGGGATTTGGTGCCCTCTTCTGGCCTCTGCAGGCACTGCACACACAATGTATATACTACATGCATGCAGAGTCTTACACATAAATTAAAAATAAATGCCTAAAATGTATAATATTATTTAAGAATAATGATCTAAGTCAATCATCTGAGTGAAAGAAATATTACATTAATTCATGTCCACTCTTTTTATTAAAATAATAGGCAAAATTATTGGTTTTCAAAGAGTTCAAATCCAGCCTGGGTGAATAATGAGCTCTAAACCAGCCTCTGAAACATAGTGAGACTTTGGCTCAACAAATAAAGAAAAAGTAGAAAGGCAGCTAAACAGTGGCTTGTTATGTTCCTGGTTTGGGAACATGTGTAGCTTTTGTTGATGTTTGGGAACATGTATAATTTTTGTTGATCTTCATTTCAACTTTTTTCTTTCTTATCTGATTTATTAACTTCTTTCTTAATTATGTTTTTTTATATTTTATTATCTTTTTATTAGGGAAGGTTTTCTTTATACTGAAAAAGCTAGATTCATTCCTGATCTAGCAAACATTACACAAACACCAAACTGCCAGCACCAGCCCTGAGGACACAGGGAGACAGGAGTTTGTGATTTGTTCTCTGCTCTTCTTTATTTATAGGTTTTCTGCACTAAGTATATACTTACAGTAGGAGAACTTAGAATAAAATGTTTAGAGAGCTACAAACATCTAGCAATACGTCACAACCATCGCTCTAAGCTTAAAATTCACAGAAAGAAATAAAATGCATGGGACATTTTCCCTGTGGTAAGTCCCTGTGACTATGAACCTTCCTATCAACCCGACTGGGTTTGTAATCACCAGTGAGACCCAGATTTCTGCATATCTGTGAGGGTTTTTCCAGAGAGGATATGCTAAATGTGGGCAGCACTGCCCTGTGAGCTAGGGTCCTGGGCCCTAAAGAGTGGGAGGAGAAAGTTACCTGAACACCAGCGTTCTCTCTGCTTCTCGACTGTGGAAGCCATGTGACCTTCACAGCCTCCCTGTTGTGATGTATGGCCTCAAACCAGAAGCAAAACAACAACAACAACAATAATAATAATAATAATAATAATAATAATAATAATAATAATGTATGAGTACATGGGTTTCTTCTTTGGGGCCTGTGATGAGAGGCAGCACATCCTGGCAAGAACCTGTGGTAGAACCCAACCATTTACATCACAACTCAGGAAGAAGGAGTCAGGGCTTGAGGGCCCACAGTCACTTTGGGTACATATGCCTAGTAAGTAAAAGGCCACCATTAGGCTCCACCTCTCAAAGGTTCCACTGCTTCCCATGATGCTCCTCCGAGGAACAACCCTTTAACACAGGGACTTTCATGGCGTTTGTAAGCCAAGGTCTAGCAGTAGTCTGAAACACAAGTTAGTAAAGAAATAAGAAGGCTGGTCAGGTTACAGCAAGCTAAAGAGTGAGGATTTTAGCCAAATTTTGTAGTGACAAAACACATTGAAACGTACTGGCTCAGATCCTGCTTCCCAACCTAAACGTGTTCATGTGATCCCTTCTCTTCCACTCAGAGCCCAAATCACTGGCATATGTTTAATTTTAAGTTCTTAACCACCAGACAATGTCACTAATTAAGCCAGAATAATATCCATGTCCCCATGTGGATTCAGACAGGTTAATAATGAAGTTACCTGATGCACTCTAGCCAGGCCAACCCTGAACAGCAAAAGGGAATTACTTTTCATGTGGCCATCAAGGGCTATATTAAATCTATTTCAAGAAATCATGACATTTCCTGGTAGAGGGAGAACATTTGCTTTCTCATCTCAAGAGTTTCAGGAGATAACATAATAATTTCCAGAGAAATATTCAGGGCTTTGTGGTTCATAAAACAGAAATTTTATATATATATTTGTCTTCATCTGGCTCATGTCTCCAGGTGCTGACTTAAGCCTGGTATCAGGGTCTTCACTTGCAGGTTTTTTTAAACCCACCAGATTAGAATGTGTATATGATATAAGAAAACAAAAATACAAACGTTTAAACTTAGAAATCAGAATATGCAAATGAGCAATACAACCTAGGAGAGACATTTGTTTCTAAATAAGGAGAAAATGCTCCATCAAGCAACTCAGAAAGCATGGGCTTGGCATAAAGGGAATTTAGAATTTTTAAAAAATATTTTGTTATATTAATCTGTTTACTTTGTGGGCTATATGCATACCACCATAGCATGTACATGCACATGTGTGTGGACATGTGTGTAATATGTGTGTGTTGTGTGTGGATACATATGTGTGAGTGTGTTGAGTGTGTATGTGTGAGTGTATTGTGAATGTGTGTGTTCCTCCTTGGTTTCTCAAGTTCCTGTCCTGACTTCATTAGCAACAGGCTATGGTTTGGAAGCAGGCGAACCCCAAAAGCTTTCCAGCCAGACTGACTGGTGTATGTAACAGCACACAGGAGACACTGTCCCCATCAGGGTAGAAGATGAGTGCCATCACCAAGGTTGTCTTCTGACTGCCACATGTACACAATGACACACACATGTCCACACTCACATACATGAATGTTCACACATATTTTAGAAGAAACAGAAGGAAAAGCTAATAAGAGAACAGGAGATCCCATCATTACAGGTTAATAGCTGGAGCAGGTGAGGGTAACCCAGATGATTCCTAAAATCCCCAAAACCTCCTTATAAGAGGGCAGCAATAACCAGCAGTCTCTTAACATGTCAACAAATATTCACAGCTATTACACAGTGAAGAGCCAAGCTATTTCTCAGGTTCGCAAAAGAACTTTAAACTCTGAGACTGGTAACTGGCCTTCAAATTGAGGCATAGTGTGATAGCTAATGAATAGGATTTTTGTCATTTCCTTGCCTCTATAAGCATCAAAAATAAAACCTTTGGGCAATATGGAAGGATAACTCATAATAATGTGTTTATGCCTACTTCCTCTACAAAGTTCTTCTAGCCTCAAACTTCTGTGCTTAGAATAGAAATAAGTTTTCTGTCTCTCTCCAGTAGACCAATTAAAGCATGCACACTATGTGGGAGATGGTAGTTTGAGCCTTGGGGGTTACAGGGAGATTAAGACAAGGTGGAAAACAAAACAATTTGGCTTCCTTTGCTTATTATCTAAGCCTCCGGTTGGTGAGTCACTCATTATTTCAGTGACTGTCATATTCACTGAGTATAGCCACCAGGAACACCTTCCTATAACATTTAGCAGTAAATCTACCCCAAGCTCCTCTTCTAGAGAAAATGTGATGCCTGGAATGAATAGCTTGTGCTGCACTTAGACACAAAACTACAGACTAAGACCATCTTAGACCATCACAAACACTTGCAATCAATCCCATAGAATGGAGGAAAAAGCATAATTCATTTATTGTATTCTTTTTCTCATTGCTGAGATAAAGCACCTAATGAAGAGTAACTAATGATGGTTCACAGTTTGTGGGTACAGTTCATGACAGCGAGGAGACCCTCACTCTGCAGCAGTCAGGAACTAGGTGCTCACATCCAAGTGCTTTCTACCACAGAGCGCTTCCTGCAGAAGGAATCTTCTCTCCTCAGTTAAGTTTCCATGGAAACATCCTTCCAGACACATCAGAGGTGTGTGTGAGACTCGTTCTTTAGGAACAGCAGATACACGATGCCTCAGTTTCCTTTCCTGTTGCTGTGAAGAAATACCCTGACAGGAGCAATCTCAAGTTCCAGATTATAGTCCCATCACTGCAAGAAAGTCATGGCAGTAGGAACTTCAGGAAACTGTTGACATCACATCCATAATCAGGAACACAGAGCAATGAATGAGTGCATGCCTTCTTGTACTTAGCTCAAAATACCCTGCCTAGGGAATGGTACCACCCACTAATGGCATGTTTTCCTACCTTAACTATCAAAATCAAGACAATCTCCCATAGACATGCCCAGAGGTCAACCTGATCTAAGTGCCACATCGAGACTCCATTCCAAGCTAACTCTAGATTGTGTGACACTGACCATGAAAACCAACTATAACACACAATACTTAAGGCAGAAAGCTTTATAGTATTGAGAAGTCTTCCAAGGATATAGCCAAGTATCTTCTTAGTTCAATGACTTCTTAAAAGAAATCATACTTTGTTATTTGATAATGAAACTCCAAAATTGTGAAATAACCCTCAGGAATAGTGAATTTGTATTTGTCACATATTTCAACCAAATCATTTACCATGATCTTTATTCATGGCTTTGCATACCAGTGACCATACACCTTTCAGTAACATGAAGGTTCACAGTTTCAACAAGTTTAGCCCATGGTCGCCTGGCCCCATAGGCTTCAAGAACCATGACAATAACAGCACGTGGTGACAAAGGTTCTTCATTTTATGGTAGAAAGGAGTCACAACCAAAAACAGGAAGTCACTAGTGACAAGACACCCATGAAGAACTTTCCCCTAATGACTTGTTTCCTCAAAGTATAGGCCCACCAGAGAGGAAACAGGCCCTCGCTACATGAGCCTGTGGGGACACTTTATATTCAAACCATATATTATCCTAAGTGCTGACAGTTTCTACAGTCCTGTGGGGTGGTAATGTTTCACTTTAAAATGAAGGAATTGAGTTGAGGTAGGTAATTCCCTTGCATCTATGCTGTGATATTGGCTCTCGCCGAGGAAGCTCTGACTGATTCACGCTGACTGGAAGAATGCCAGTTTGATGGAATGACAAGTTGTTGGATGCTTTGAATCTCACTTCTAAGCAAAGCAAAGCAAAGGGCCACATAATTAATTGCCCTGAAATTTACTTTTTTCTTGTACAATAATAGGGCGCTTGAGGCTTCCCATTGTCCCTGCTCTGAAAACGATGTGTGTCATGCAGAACTAATGGATGGAGAAGAAATTCCTACACTCATTAACATAACTGTTCATATAAATAAAACAGATGCTCTGCAGCAACTCAAGCTATGGATCCCAGAGGAACTTCCAGGGATGAGACGAGCTTCTAGAAACTCAAGACAGAAAGCCAAGAGACTTTAGACTGAATCAAGCAATCCCATTAGTGCTTCTGTTGGCTTTGGTCAAAGATGCGGCTTAGATCAAACATGTATGACTGATCTAAGTAGGACATCTTCTATTTTATGTGTCACCCCTCCAAATCTAGTGGAGTCTCATACAAGAAAGGACAGAAAGAAAGGAAGAGTTGGAGGAAGGGTGGACTGTCACAGAACTGTCTTCCAGGTACAGCATGCCCATTGCACTCTTGAATTCACAGATCTGTAAGTAAGCATAAAACTGGATCCATCAATGTCCCATTATAGAGTGGGGAGAGCCAGCCCCTCCATGAAGACCTAGACAGTCAATGGCTGCTGGGGAGAGGGTATTGTCTTCAGTGATATAGCCAGCCACTAGTAAATTACCTGTGCTCCTGTAAGTGACCCCTAACCCATACTCCAGTAAGCAACTCTGACCAAACTCATTGCTTCATTTTTTTTAAATGTCATAGACTGTCATCAGTGGAGGTCCTTCCTTGACTTCCTTTTCCTCTCTCCTCATCTATACAAACAATTGTTCCCATAAATCATGTTACAAACAATGAATTTTCAATCTACTCCACCCTCCCTCTAACACTGCCCCAGTACAAAGTAAGCAACAATCAGGTTTGACCTATTGAAATGTAGAGATGTCATTGCTAAAATGATCTAGGCATTAGTGGACACCACTAGTCTGTATATATTTTTCCACTTGACAGATAATAGTGGAGTAAATTAAAAGCGATGTAAACATTTATAAGCTAATAGCAAGAAGCCATTAATTTTATTCTGTATCCAGAAATGTCTTCCAGGAGCCCCAGGAAATGGACCAAAGTGTAAGTAAGCTGGTTTATGAGAAGTGACCCAACACAGGCAAGCAAACTCAGGAAGAAGAAGCTGTTGATGAAAATGCCACCTAAAGACTATTTAGGATGAAACCCAGAGCTGGGATGGATGGTGCTTTCAAGCATCCATATGTATTAAAATTCAGAAGGACAGAAGCCATTATCCATCCCAAGTCTCTGTTACCAGGGAAACTGAGCTTCCTTCTGGGGTTCTTAGTCTCATTAATAAAAGAGTTTTAAAACAGACTCAGAAGGAAACCCAAAGACAATTTTATTAGACTTTGAGAGAGAACAGCAGAGCAAAAAAGCTGCAGATCTTGGCAGCTGCCCAGAGAAGGGACATGGAGAACAGGAAGACATAATGGCATTTGGCCAAGGAAGTCAACTGATGAGCAACTGTATGATGGGTCAGAGAACTTCAGAGAGGGAGTGAACATGCAAGCCTGGGAAAGTATGCTTAGTCTTTTGGCTGGTGTCAGAAAGAAACAGATGAAAATAAAAAGAAAGGGAGAGTTAGACTCTTTCAGTTAGGACTCAGAAAGACAGTCACTGCAGCGCTGTTTCCAGGAGGCTTTGCAGGGACTGGATGGAGCAAGTGGCTTCTGGGAAGAAAAGCACATGCTCTCATTAAGGGCCTAACTAGCAACCTTGTCTCCTTGAGATGTCATCAGGGGAATAGGATTTCCTGGGGGAGGGGCTCCTGGCCCATGACTGACAAGCCTCACAGTTAACTTTTGAAAGGAAGAAACAATAGTGATCTAATGTTTTGAGTAGCTTAGAATGTCACATCTCCACCCAGGGCCAGAGGTACAACTTAGATTCTATTATTTTGATGGGGGGGGGAATAGTTTTCTCTTGATAGACCTCAACGAAGCCCCAAACACCTATCTTTTAACAGAGCAAATTAACTGTAAAGAGGGGCTTCTCTCTGTAGTGTTACCAAGGAAACAGGAAGTAGGGTCCTAAATCCATTCTTAGTGGCCTCTGAGATTATTATTCACTGTAACGTCTTCACCCAATACTTCCATATGCCCTGCCCCAAGGCCTGCTGAAGATACACCTGGGGAATCAATGTATTTTCAGTGTTTGTAAAAGTCTTAGTTGTTAAAAGAAATATTTTCATTTCAGAGAGTGAAAATTCTGAAAGTCACCTAGTGGTCTTTCTCAACTTTTTCCCCTATTCGTCATTTCCATTCCCTATGTTAGTGGTGGGTCACATGTTTTCCAGGATCTTTACAATTCAAATCCCCAGCATCTGAGCATACTCTGGTATGTTGGTAGTAAGTATGTTGGTCAGCAATGTATCAAAGACAGAGCCTTCCTACCCCTACAAAAGCACAACAATTAGATGTAGCATCACAAATGAGACTCAGAGCCAAATATCAGGGGAAGGCTGAAATATTAGAGAAAGGAAGCACCTCAGTCAATTCTCACTCAGCTGTCTTGCAGCTTCCTCAGCCTCATTCCCTGTCACTTCTGTCTCTATTTCTACAGCCCTTATATCCCCAATCTCAGCAAGATTAGGATTAAAGGTGTATAGCCTTGAACTCACAGAAACAGAAGAAGTTCTATCTCTGAAGTTATGGGATCAAGGGTGTTAGTTTGACTGTGTGCTCTCTCCCCAATATTCAGTTTTATTCAATATGTTATATATATCCACAATTAGACAGCTGGTTATGATGGCAAATTAGAGATAGTAGGGTCTTAGAAGTCATTCAAGAAACTATAGCAGGCTTCATGAGGTCCCTGAAGGCTTCCTGAAGATCTATATGTAGCTACTGGGGGAAGAAAGAGACATTTTCTTTAGTGATGTAGTCAGTTGGTAAGGCCCATGTCCTGTAAGTGACTCTAATATAATTCAGTGAATCACCAAAAATAAAGGGTGACTAGCTGAAGGAAACAAGACATGAATATGATACAAATATATTATATACATGCATAGAGTTGTCTTGATGGAAATCACTATCATGTATAAATAATGCATGCTAATAATTTTTTTCTAAAACACAAGAGGCAGGAAATAATCACACAGAAAGGATGGCTGAAAGTTGAGTGCAGCTGAAATATTAGAGCTGGGCAGGAGCAATGGCTCCCCTGTCAGGGCTGTTACAAACAGATCATCTTGGACCACAAAAAGGAACACTCAAAGTGAAAGTCACTCTGCAAGGCAGTTCTTTTTTTTTTTAAGTTGTATGTCAAAACCATGTTAGCACCACACCAGACCAAAACAGCTTCTACTTTTATCCCTGATGTAAGTAGTGATTAGGTCTCATCCCATTGGAGGGGGGGGAGGGCTGACTTCAAGATCTGACATGATGTTGTTTTTAAAACCTTAACTTAAATAAAAGAATGAAGTCCAAAGTTTGTAAATCATTGCAGAAATTAGGTTGCAATGTCAGAAAATATGAGGACATCAAGTATGATAGCTAGAAAAAGAACAGGTTCCCAGAAGCCGAGGAAGCTCAATCACCTGAACCAGGACCCAGCCCACAGGGTCATGTGACTTGGTGACTTGTTCTCACATCTGCACATTAGAGTTTCCAAATTTTACCTGGCAGGGAAAACAAAAAGTATGTCCAGAACAATTAGCTTTTTGTGAAATATCATCTTCTCCATGAGACATCTCAACAGCATCATTCCTTGCTTTGAATCCTTTCCTGTGAGATCCTCCTCTGGGTTCCCATTGGTCAAGCACACCCCTAAGTTACCATTCATGTTTGTTTACTGATGCTATTCAGGCCACATCATGTCTCCTTCCTCATGGTTTCTGAAGGAATTCTACCTGCTTGTCAATGATAAACTTCTAAAACATTCCATCTGGCCCAGTTTTCACTTAGCCCGCATGAAAAAAAAAATCTCCCTTCTGTAAATCTTTTCAGCACTCATGATTGACATCACAAGATTGGGCTCTTAATCATAAACTTGTCTATACGGTTTTCTAATTTGTATGTCATGCTGACTTACATTATTTTACTATTGGCATATATGTTGGAATCACGCCACCTTTCTTCTATGCTAGTCATACCCATGGGCACATATTATCTTTGCTATACTTCCTCCTTCTTTTCAGACATTCCAGGGGTGGGCAACAGCAGCAGCTGACAAGAGGCCATCTCTGATATCCTCTCCTGGGAAAAGAATAGGATGAGACACGAAACCAGGAAGATTCCGTAAAGGTCCAAGTCATTTAACCTTTCATGATGATCTCACTGGCTATAAAAACAGAGAACATACACAGCTACGGTAATGAAATTGGTTTTTTTCCTCTGCTCATTCTGTTTGAAAAACAGATATGAATTATGGGTTCTAAAATCAGAAACATTTCAACCCACCACTTCAGAAAAATCAGCATCTTAAGATGCAATGTTTACTGAAGAATTCTTCTTGAGTGTCATCTAAGGTTTTTAATACAGAAGTCACAAGTTTTCCACTATGTTTAATTCAGGGACCAGAGTTGTTCAAAGGTCATCTTGAAGCAGAATAACTATGGATGAATATGTAGAGCCATGTCCTTGTGGTTCATGCTGCTCCCCCCAGGAATAGTCTCTGTTGCCCAACTAGCAATAATTTGCTAGGTGGGGAGTTAGAATTTAAAACAGTCATATTAATTGTGAATATTGTATTTTTTTCTAAAAAAAATTATTTATATTTGGGGGAGGGCTTGTGTATGTCTGATACAGGTGTCCATGGAGTCCAGGACAGGGCACTGGAAATACTGCAGCTGGGTATACAGGTGACTGAGAGCCACTTGTCATAGGTGTTAGGGCCCAAACTTGGGTTCTCTGTAAGATCAGTACATTCTCCCATCCAAATACTAACCAGGCCCGACCCTGCTTAGCTTCCGAGATCAGATGAGATCAGGCGCATTCAGGGTGGTATGGTCGTAGACAGAACAGTACATTCTCTTAACCACTGAACAATATCTCTGGCCCCTTTGTTGCTATGCTTAAACATGGTATGTGAGGCACCTATTCTCTCTGCACATGTGCAGAGTGAATGATATAAGAAGGGAGACCACAAGGCTATCAGGTGCTTCCCTAAACATGTCTATTTAACACTGATATTTAGTATTTTCTTAGTGTTCCCTAATACTTCTTTAAAAAGAAGTGTGGTAGACTCTGGGCCATTGGTGACATGTCCTCAAGGGAGTCAAGGGACCTCTACCTCCTCTCTCTTCTCACTCTGAAAACTACAAGGACAACCTATTATGAAGTACAAACAATGAGCCAAAAGAAACTTTTTGTCTTTATTAGTCAGCTATTTGTTAGACATTTGTTCTGGTGAAAGAAACCTGACATAATAGCCAAAAGGCAAAAAGAGGCAAATATTCATAGACATATGAATGGATATAGCAGCTGGAATGCCATGTGATGGACTATTGTAGCGGGAAATCAGGAACTGTATATGTGAACGATCACGTCATAGGAATGGAGACGAGCTGGGCGTGGTTAACTGAAAAGGATTCCGGAAGTAGACCTTCGAGGGAGGGGACCAGGACAGGAAGTCGTCATTCTCTCACGAGAGTTCCCCGACCGAGTGCGCAGTTCGCTCCAGCTGCCCGGGAGTTCGGACGTACG
>PVIH01023830.1:0-24016 GCA_004025045.1 Sigmodon hispidus
TTTTCGCATCAATATTCATGAGGGAAATTGGTCTGTAATTCTCCTTCTTTGTTGTGTCTTTGAGTGGCTTGGGTATTAGGGTGATTGTGGCCTCATAAAAGGAATTTGGCAGTATTCCTTCAGTTTCTACTGTGTGAAATAGTTTGAGGAGTAACGGTAGTAATTCTTCTTTGAATGTCTGGTAGAATTCGGCACTGAAGCCATCTGGACCAGGGCTCTTATTTTTGGGGAGGTTGTTAATGAGAGCTTGTGCGAATTGAAATCTGATATTTTCCCCCTCCAGTCAAAGACTTGGATTTGCCACATGAGGAGCCTTGTGTAAAGAAACACATGTAGAAGAATGGGGTACACTATCAAGTTTCTGCATTTATTTTTAATTTAAATAAACTTGCTCCAATTGTGCTTAACAGAGCCCTGCATATTGGAGTTGATGAAGATGTTGGCCTTTACTGTACAATTTAGATAATTTTTCTATTAGTAATTTATTAGTTTTTTTCTGTTGTTATTTGAGTCAAGATGTCTACTATGTCATCAGGGGAGTCTTAAAAGTGCATTTCTTTGCTTCCACATACAAAATTTAAAATTAGAGGTGGATTATATCCTATCTATAGCTTATCCCCCAAATACAGGCCAAACCAACCTTTCTGCCCATACAAATCATAAAGATGAAAATCATGACATTATAATCCTAGGGAGAAAAGCCAGTGTAAACAGAAATTTATAATCGTCGCCTAGTGACAATTATATTTGGTATCAGAGCATAGGCCTGAGAAGTGACATATTCCCTCAGATTTTAGAAAAGTGAAACTTAGAGCCACAAACAATGTGGACCCAATTGTGTACCCACCAGTAGGAACCTATTTCTAGGAAGGTAGTGAGGAGAAAGAAGTGCCTTACCTATTGTCCTGACCATAGGCAGTCCCCAGAAGTAAGCACACAATCAGGAGATGTAGAACAGCTCCAGACTGGTAGAGAACTTGGAGAGAAGGCATGATGTAAGAATTGTCACTCCTAAGTCTTGGCCATCTGGAACCCACATCTCTCCTTTTATTTGTAACAGGAAGACAATGTGGCAGATGGGCTAGTCCACCCCGCTGAAATCGTCATGTGTTGGGATCTTTCCATCATAATCTTATTTATTCTTCTGTAATAAAGGTCAGTATTCAGCTGGAAATCAAAATTGGATTATAGTGAATAAGAAATGAGTATTTCTTTTGTTGTCAATATGAGATTAGAATGTTCTTAGATTATTAGAATGGATCCAGTTTCAAATTTTTAATGAAAGATCTGTTCTTTTTTAATCCTTTGCTGTCTAACCTGTTCATACTGTTTAATGTTAACTACTTCTTTCTGTCTTCTGATACCACAGAATCTCAGTTCCCTAGGAACTTAGGGAATCCCCAACTTAAAAATCTTTTATAGTTGAGCTATGACTACCCATTTCATTAATACACAACTCCCTTGGTTCGTGTCTGTAGTTTCAATGGGTCTTCTGTAGGATGCATAGAGAGAAAATTTCTTGAAAATTGAAGGCATATATTTATGAAGAAGTCACATGTGACTAGGGGGAGCAGATATATTTGAAATACTTTTCACCATAGTTTTGCAGAGCAAGAACTAGGTTTGCTTAGCTTTTTGTGTATTGGCTCTTCCAGAGGACTTGTTGAAGGTACTCTGGAAGCCCTAGAATGGTAAGCATAGCTCTAACATGCCTTGCCTTTTTCCCCCTATTCCATCTGCCTTGCTAAAACTCATTATATTGCATTCCTGAAGCTAGCTACTGTAGTCTATTTCATTATTTGACAATTTCCTCCTCTTGACACTGAGTGTCAAGGTTCATCTATGAAAGCATTGAAGTCCAGAGATCAAAACCCTTTGGTTTACCTAATTAACATGCAAAATTAAAATTCAACACCTTACTCTAAGATGAGATTTCCCCTTGTACCTTTATAAACTGCCAGTTTCCTAGGTGTCACATCTGTCTCTTGTCTTTCCAGAGTCAGTCTTTGTCACTCCAGGACAAATATCCCTGCTCCCTTTCCTTGTTTTCTTTCTCTTTTCGCTTGTTCTCTGCGTCCTGTCTTTGTTTCTTTTTCCTGGCCCTCCCTCTGTCTCTGTCACAAATTAATCTCCTATGTACTGAGAACTGTGTTGTTCACCTGTGGGAGCTCAGGTGTGGAGAGAGATACTAGAGTCCATTTCTGAAGATAATTTGTGCTAACCTTCATGGAGCTGCACGACAGTAAGCTGAAGAAACGAATGAAGAGTTAGAGTAAACAAGGGCCCATGAATTTGCCCACATACCATTGAAATCGGGGAATCTTGGTATCCTATGTTGGATGGCAAGGTGATGTTTAAGAGTGGATGGGTTGGGATAGCTCAGAATTCAGAGTGTCTGCTATTTCAGGATTGTCCATGAGATAGATTCTGGAGTAACAGAACCTAGAGATTACATCTGGTTTGATATGGCATCTGCTCCATTAGCTTTTTAATTTATCAGTGTTGCCTGTCGATTGGACAAACATCAGATGCTGTGCATTCTTAATTTTTTAAAAAAATATAAACTCATTAAGTGAACTTCCTCACTTCCCTTCTATTCACTGGTAACCTAAGAAGTTGTTGTATTTTCTTTGTCTTTTCTTTAACTTGGCTATTTGTCTGTCTTGTTTAATTTTTAATGAATTAACTTTTCATTTCATTTATTCTTTGTAATTATTTAAGTTTCTGTTGCATTAAGTTCATGAAAATTAGGAGAAAGATGACTTAGACCAGAAGGTCATTCTTTAGTGGCAGGGTTCTGGGAGAGAGATCAGAAGATAAAGTAAATAGAGTTAGAAAAGGTAAGAAGGTTTCAGATCAGGAGGTCTTACAAGAGCTATATTTATGGCAAGTTTATAAAGCATCTTATATAGTATTTCTGTGGGAGAAACAGGAATAATTCAGTAAGAAGCTACTGAAATAATGTTATACAGGGGGCTACAGGATATTTCAAGAAACATCACAGACTGAGCACACAGAAGCCTTGATACTGATAAGCATAGCCCCCTACATTGGGAAGAGTTGGGTTCTTAGACTCATTATATATACACCAGGACCCCAGGGGAAAAGCTCCAAAAGTGGCCCCAGACTATTGTTGGCTCTTCCAAGCATGTTTCTGGTTTTGAAAAGAAGTTATTATTTTTTTCCCCATTCATCAAGGACTCAGAGCAAGCCTTAATCATTAGGCCAGCTTTCAACAGAGGGTAAGATAAGGTAACTGAGGAGTGAAAAATAATTAATGCCATATTTATAGAAAAGCCTGGCACCTTATTCAACCTCAGGAACTGTTATTCACAAAAGACTCATAATAGTTTAGCCTCTTTATGAGAAGTAAGGAAATATAAGGAAAGACAGCTAAACTTAAGGGCCATTTTAGGGGCAGGGTAGTAAAGAAACAATAGAATAGAAGCCCCCTAAAATATATACAAAATGAAGGCAATACAAATGAAAGCACTAATTAATGATGGAGACAGAGCCTCAAATGAAAACAAATCTCTTGTTTTCAAATACAACTTCCAATGCCAGGATTAGGTGACAGCTACTTGAGTTGTTGGCCCAAGTGATCCCATGGGAATCCCCAGACAACCCAGGCTCTTGTAGAAACTACAAGCTGTTTTACAGAAACTGACAGAAAAACCCCATCACTGAAGACACCACTTACACAACTCATTGAACATGGAGAATTAGACCTGGTGCCTACACAGAAACTTCATTCTTATATTCTAGTGCCTTTGGTACGGAACAGTACTCTAAAGGCTACCAAAGGAGAAATGTAAACAGCAACCTAGCCATAACCCATTTGTTCTACAATGGAGACTTGCCTACAAAATATGCTAGTTTAGTGGTGACACAAAGCTTGTGGGCATAGCCAACCAGTATCTGATATGACTTAAGTCCCACTTCACCAAATAGAACCCATATGTGACACTGCTTAGGTGACCAAGAGCATGAGATTAGATAGATCAGGGACCTAGGGTCGAACCAAACACCACTGCTCTAAAAACAGCAGGCAAAACAAAACACAACACAGCAATGCAATGACCTGTACTCCTGCAGCACATGGAAATAAATACAGAGAGCCACAGCCAGACATGGACACTGAGGCCTAAATCAATATCTCCATCAAATCTCTCCCCTCAGAGCTCAGGAAACTCTTCAGAAAAAGAGACAGAAAGAGTGTAAGAACTGGAGGGGACGAAAACACCAAGAAATTAAGACCTCTTAAAGAAACAAGTGTTCTTAACCACTGAGCAAACTTTCAATTTCCATTTTTTTTCCTAATGAGAGGTAGGAAGAAAGTAGATGTGGATGGAATGGGAAGTAGGGGAAAGACATCAGGAAAAGGAAACCATAGTTATTATGAGAAGAAAAACATCTATTTTCATTAAAATAAAAAACAAAAGAAATATAAAAGAATAGAAACAGATTTTTGAGGCACTGGCCTAGCTGTACCAGAAAACAGAGTTCTGTCTCTTCCCTTTCACTTAGCAGTACTTCTGGGATAGGCATTGGTTTTATCTCATGCATCTGGAACTGAGGGGCAGCAGTTTATGCTTTTGTAGAGGTTTATATTCATAACACATAGTTTATAA
This sequence comes from Sigmodon hispidus, assembly GCA_004025045.1. Lineage (NCBI taxonomy): Eukaryota > Metazoa > Chordata > Mammalia > Rodentia > Cricetidae > Sigmodon > Sigmodon hispidus. The sequence continues at coordinate 4,632 of PVIH01023830.1, forward strand.
TACAGTGTACGGCTTTTATCTCTTGCATTGCGCTCTTCCCCTAAGGGTGCTCCAGAGAGCCTTTTGGGAAGCTTATCTCCCCATTGCAGATCATGATTCTAGCTTATGAATTTATGAAAATAACACCAATGCTTGCAAATTGCTGTGCGTTGAGCAGATCTTTTTAAAATAAATAAGAATGCATGGTTTTTAGAAGTAAACGTGTTCTGGATGTGTTATAAGAGAGATGATATTTATCTTAGTGTCTCATTTATTTTCATTTGCAGAATCTCAGATGTAGGCACTACAGAAGCCAGCCTGGTGATGACAGGAGCATTTGAGGGTGAGGTACCAACCACATCATGGCAGATGTGTAGGGACAAATGTGTGCACTAGTGTGTGAATGTAAATCTCCAGGAAATGTGAGAAGGAAGGGTAATAATGCAGATATGTTATTAAATTTCTGTTAATGTGACATGAACATGCATTTTAATTTTCTATGAAATAGATGTTGAACTTGGGCAGCATTCTCTCAAGTACATTTCTGGGTACTTAATTTACTCTGTGCTGGATGGAGTAAACCATAGATTATTGTTTTTCTTTTTTCATGATGATTACAGGTTTGTAGGTGGCCCTCCAGTCAGTTTTGATAATTCTTCTAAATGTATTAATCTAGGCAAATTTAAGGAATGCACAGAATATAAAATGTCCACAGCTTCTTTTTAGTCACTTTACATTAGGGAGAATGAGGCCAATTGAGTCAGTGTCCTAAAGGTGAGACTGTTCAAATTTAAAATCCCAAACTTTTAGAGCTAAGATAGAAGGTATAGAAGGTACATTGTGCAGATAGAAGTAACCACAACTTTGGCCCATGTGTCCCTCTATCTTTATTTATTTATCAATCTACACACAGAAGCTTTGGCATGAATCTGTTGAATTCCTCTATAGTTTTTTTTTTTTAAAATCTGTAATAAATAAAGGAGCTATTGGCATTTTTCTTTAGGTTCTGCATAATGCATGCCATGGAACTTGGCAGTTTGGAATGAGTCATGGAATTCTTAACTTAGTGGGAGAGGATTCATGTACACTCCTCCATTCCTCCACTTAAATCTTGTGAGAACTGAACATGAAAAATTTGCCATTCAGGTTAAGAGTTCTGTTTGCAGTTAAGACTTAAGTTCCTGTTTATCCTATGTTTGCTTGACCCATTTGCACCGGATGTAATTGATCACATGTCACATGTGGGCTGAAGGTACATGGGCAGGAAATATGTCAGGATATATGCTTGCTCCTTATTGGATGTAGGGGGAGGTACTCTACTCAGACAGGAAGTATGTCAGGATACATGCCTGCCCCTCATTGAACCTAATGGGAAATATGTTGACCCTGGCTGTTTAAGTGCCTGCAAAACATGACGTGGCCATTTTTCGGGAACAGGAATAGACCTGGCCAGAGTCCATCTTTCTGGCCAGTATTTAATGAAATCTTACTTCAAACTTGACTCAAAGATTATAGTAGTGATCTTATTCTTAACCCATGGGATTAACAATCTCTAGAGGTGTTATTTTTAATTTAGGAAATTTACTTATTTATTGTAAAAAGTAAAAACTGCTTACTTTAAAATCTTATCCTATTTCTAGCTTGTTTATGTTGCAGAGTTGAATGTGTGTGTTGGTAATCTAGGGGTCTGAGGGAAGCAGAGAAAGCCCAAGAAAAAGCTTATAGTTCACTAAAGGAGATCTGCAAGTGCTTTAGCTATATGAGGAAACAAGACCATAAAGACACAGCAAGTGTCACATATGGGAAACTCTGGTATAGTTTGACTTTACAATCATATAATTCATATAATAAAGTTGGAACCAATAAAAAGAAATTATATATATGTAATATATATGTAATAAAATATATAATTTATTTTTATTGGTTCCAACTTAAGTCTTAACTGCAAACAGAACTCTTAACCTGAATGGCAAATTTTTCATGTTCAGTTCTCACAAGATTTAAGTGGAGGAATGGAGCAGTGTACATGAATCCTCTCCCACTCAGTTAAGAATTCCATATGTATAGCACTCTCAAAACCAACTTTGGGAAATGTTTACTTGGGCTTACAGTTCCAGAGAGAAGAGTCCATCACTGGGGGGAGGGGAGGTATAGCAGCAAGTGACAGCATGTTGATGAGAGCTGGAAGCAGAGAGATCACATCTTCAGCCATACAGGAAGCAGAAAGAGTGAACTGGGAGTGGGGAGAGGCTGTAAGCTCTCAAACCCTGCCCTCAGCTAAGTATTTCTTCCAATAAGACCCTACCTCCCAAAAGTTCCATAATCATCCCAAAAAGCTCCACCAACTCTGGATTAAGTATTCTGATACTGTTGCCTAGTGGCAGCATTTCTTATTACCCACACTGTGTATCTTTATTTTTATTTATTTAAATAGTTAGTATGAAGGTTTCTTTCATTTTGGGGAATGATCTGTTGGAGTAATTAACTTGGAACACAAAGAATTGTAGCTGTTGGGTGTCTTACATAGTCATTGAGTTGGATGTTTCTGTGAAATCACCTACCAAAGGCTCCTTCTCTGCCTCTGAATAGCAGGCAGGTTCTTGTGATGTTGAAAATTGCTTGCATTGTTGAAATAAGAGCACAGTCAATCTCTCAGAACTAATGTCAAAACCTAGGCTTTCTAACCAGCAAGGTGGCCCTAACAGGCATTTTAGCCTCTTTGCATGGCAAATGACCAAATTCTTCTGAGCAGGTAAGGAATTTTGTGTGTGTGTATGCATGTGTGTGTGTTTTATACTTGTGTGCATGTGTAGGTGGGTGTGGTCACCTGTGCAGGTACATGCATGATTAGAAGCCAGCCAGAGAAGCTGGAGAGATGGCTCAGTGGTTAAGAGCACTGACTGTTCTTCTGGAGGACCTGAGTTCGATTCCCAGCATCCACATGGCAGCTAACAACTGTCTCTAATTCCAAGATCTGGCACCCTTACACAGTTATACATGCAGGCAAAACATCAATTCACATAAAATAAAAATAAATATTAAAAAAGGAAGAATCCTTTAAAAAAAACAAAAAACAAAGAAGTCAGCCAGATGTGGGTTATAAAGTGTCTACCTCTATTGCCTGCCACCTTAGTTTTTGAACAAGATTTGACACTGAAACTAGAGCTCCCTGGTTGCTACCAGGTACCTGGAATTGACCTGTCTTGTCTCTGAAAACTTACTCCAGATGCTGGGACTACATATACAATCAGCCACATTCAGTGCTTCACATGAATGACAAAGGTTCAAATCCAAGTCCACAAGCCTGTTCTGTAAGTGAACCAATGTCTGATTTGACTTAGGCCCACTCCACAGGATGGAACCCATATCTGACACTGCTTGAGTGACTAAGAACCAGAGATTAGATAGTCAATAGACCCAGGGTAAAACCAAACACTATTGATGTGAAAAAACAGTATCAATAAAATGGCTTCTAATGATAGTCTACAATATTCATATATCAGTGTATTATTCAGGCATCATCAGATGGGTTTCTTCTGCAGCAGATGGGCACAGATGCAGAAACCCACAGCCAGACATTATGCAGAGAGAGTGAGTCTTTGAACACACAGCTCTAAGTTGAATATTTCCTCAGATCCCTCTCTTTAGATCTCAGGGAACCCAGAGGAAGAGGAGGCAAAGAATGTAAGCACCAGCAGGGAGAGAGAACACCAGGAAAGCATGGCCCTCTAAATCAACTGAGAAAGGCTTATATGAGCTCACAGAGACTGAAGCAGAAAGCACAACACCTGCATGGTTCTGTATCAGGTCTTCTTATATGTGTTACAGCTTTCAGCTTAGTATTTTTTAAAAATATTTTTAATTATTAATAATTTTTCCATACCTTCTACTGTTCCCTTTCCTCCTACACCCCCCACTTTTCCTACCTCCCCCATCCCACCCTCCATTTACTCCTCAAAGGGGGTAAGGCCTCCCTTGATAGTCAGCACAGGCTAACATATCAAGTTGAGGCAGGTTCCATCCCTTCCTCCTTGTATCAAGGCTGTAATTTTAGTATTTTCATGAGACTTCTGATTCTGTGAAGAACTAGGTCTCATACTTTTATGCTTGATCTTGAGGCTCTTTTCCTTCTTTTGTGTTGCCTTGCCCAGCCTTGATGTGATGGCTTTTGCTTTACCTTATATTTTATTTTTCATGTTTGGTTATTATCTCTTAGATGCCTGCTCTCTTCTATTGAGAGACAAAAAGGTAACTGGAGGGGTAGGAGGGGAGGGGAAACTGGGAATAGAGGCTATTAGAGGGAGGGTAAACAACATACAGATTATATTGTATGAAAAATGAATATATGTTTAATAAAAGAGAAAAAAGATTTTAAAATGAAAATAAAAATGTGTTTAATCTTCCAGATTTTCTTGATGATAGTTATAAAGGCCACTTGACTCCAAATTGGAAATGTGTGGGTGAGGAGTGTAGGACACAAAAGTTGGAACACGCTCCACAGCTGAATTTCCTTCCCTACAGAAACTTCTATCCAGTGTTGTTTATTTTGAACTCCTAATTTGTCCTAATGATTAAACAGAGCATTAACTGGGCCCCTATTACGTTCCAATTAAATTCTATTAGGACAAATAAAAGAAAACTCATTCTCTTCTTTGGGCTTTATTTTAAGGATCCAGATATAGTCGCCCATTTGGAACATGAGTGCAAATGGCAAAGCCACCCGGGTATGTGTTGAGGAAGTGCTAGAGTGAAATAAGCTATATAAAGCAACTTGGGGACTGCTCAGGTAAATACAGTCTTCTGTGCCATAAAATCTTCATTTTTAGGACTGACAAGATGGCACCAAGCCTGATGACCTGAGTTCCATTTCTAGGTCCCACAGATGTTCATAACTGACTCCAGAAAATTGCCTTATGACTTCTACAGATGTGTTTTGACACTTGTACACACATGCACGCATGCACACACACACACAACACAACACACATAATAAATACATAAATAAAATATCTGAAAATTCAGTCATAGATATTGTCAGTGTCGCTAGCTAAAACAAAACTAAGAGTCTGGTAACTGGAACCAAAGTGTGGTTACCTGTCCAACAGAAATGACCTGAGGCAAAGAGAGGTTATGGCAGTTCATGCAAACATGCTAATAACTCTGTCTTAGATGAAGAAGCAAAACAACTTCTCCCAGAGTTATTTTCGTCCCACAAGGAAAGTCATTGTAGCTATAAGTGTTTAGCAGAATGATCTCAAATTAAAGCACAATACATCTCAGATTCTAAAAGAAAAACTAAAAAGAAGCCAAACCCTTAAAGCATAGTGGCAAATGAAATAACAAACCCAAGACAGACATTAATAAACAGAGACTTGAAGAACAATAAAAAAACTCACAAAAATCTTTTTTTTTTTTTGAAAAAAATAGAATTGACAAACATCCAGCTGAACTAACTGTAAGAGAGGAGATTTAAATTACCAAAATTAGAAGTGAAATGGCAGCATATTACAAAAGATTCCAATCAAATTCAGAGAATCATTAGGGAATATTTTTAATATTTCTGAAAAACCTACAGGAAAGGGCCAGATGTGATTTTATTTGAGGAAGACATCTCATGTTTTTCAAGAGAAAACTTTGTCATAGTTGGAGTACAAAATGAAAGTGTCAATCCCATTCCGACACATTTAATATATATATATATATATATATATAAAATTTTATTTAGAAAGTTTTTCCAATGTATAACCCTGTTCACTCTCCCTTCCCTCCTCCCAGTTCCTCCCAGTCCTCCCTCAGCCTCCCCTACCCCATCCCCCATCCACTCCCCAAGGACGGCAAGGAGTTCCAAGGTAGGTCAGTTGAGTCAGCTGTATCCTTTTGAGGTAGGTCCCTCATCCCAATAGTAGGGGTGGGTTAGGTGTTCCTCTGTAGGGGATGGGTTCCACGATACCAGTTCATGTACAGGAACATAGTCTGATCCACAAGGTTCCACATACTGCCCATGCCATTCTACAGTCATTTACCTTTGGAGGGTTTAGTTCCTTTCCCTGAAGTTTCCCTAGTGGCTGTTTCTGATTCAGTGAGCTCCCAAGAGTTCTGGTCAGACATCTCTATGGGTCTCCTCCTTATGATCCTGATCCCTATGCTCATATACATTCTCATTTCTCTGTATTCATCTGGACCAGGAGCTTGAACTGGTACTTGGCTATGGATCTCTGCTTTTGCCTCTATTCCTTGCTGGATGAAGGTTTTCTCCTTGGTACCTTATATGGTCCCCAAAGACTCAGGAAATCTTTTTCTATTTTCTCTTCCCAGGGGATACCAGGATATCTCTCTTAAGCTTCTTCTGATCCCAAGCTGTTCAGGGGTTGTGGTTTGCAGCCTGGATATTCTTGGCTTTTTTGTATAAAATCCACTTATGAGCACACACAACTCATGTCTGTCCTTCAGGGCCTGTGTTACCTCACTCAGGATAATTCTTTCCAAATTTATCCATTTACTTGCAAATTTATTATTTATTTTTGTAGAATAAAGTATTTTTTTTTAATTCACGTATTCCCTTGTTCCAACTCCCTTCCCCCTCTTGACCCTGACCCCTCCTAGTCAGCCTTCAGCCTCCCTCCTCTCCATCCCCCATGCCCTTCCCAGAAAGGACAAGAGGTCCCAAGGTGAATTAGCTCAGCATCCACTCCAGGCAAATCTGATTTCCTTATCCCAATATCCAGACTGGGTTAGGTGCTCCTTTGGAAGGAATGGACTTCAAGGTGCCAGTTCATGCACAGAAACACAGTCTGAACCCTGTCCTTGAGGCTTCACATATTGCCTATGTCAATGGAGAGTTGCCTATCCTTGGAGGGCCTAGTTCCTTTTCCTGATGGTTTCCAGGTGGTTGTTCTTGATTCAGTGAGCTCCCCAGAGCTCCAGCCAGCCGTCACTGTGGGAATTTTCCTCATAGTCCCTATCCCCTTGCTCATATAGAGTCTCTTCCCTGCTATCAGCTGGACCAGGGACTTAGCCCAGTGATCAGCCATGTATCCCTGCCTCTACCTCTATTCATTGTTGGATATAAGTTCTGTGAGGGCACTTGGGATGATTATTCATTTGATTATGGGGGAAGTCCTGTTTAGGCAACACTTTTGCTATTGATTGGAGGCCTAGGCAGGGATATCCTGTGAGTTCTTGGAGGTTTCCCTAGCACTTGGTCTTTTTTCAACCCCATATTTGCTTTCTTTATTAAGATCTCCATCTCTTCTTTTCTCTTTCCCTCCTTGTTGATCCTCTCACTTAATCATTTCATTCTCTCATGATTTGTTTCCACCTCTTTTTGGTTGCAACCTTTTATACTCCCAATTGGCTAAGGAGATCTTCTCTATTTTCTCTTCCTAGGGGACTCCCTGAAAGTCTCTCTTAAGTTCCTTCAGATCCCAAGCTGTTCAGTGGTTGTGATTTGTAGCTTGGGTGTTCTTTGATTTTTGTTTAAAGTCCACTAATGAGTGAGTACATCCCCTGCTTATCTTTCTGGGTTTGTGACACCTTGCTCAGGAGGATATTCTCCAAATCCATCCATTTGCCTGCAAATATTAGGATGTGTTTTTTATTCCCCTTGAGAAGTGAATGTACCACAAATTTTTAATCCATTCTTCAGTTGAGGGACATCTAGGTTGTTTCCAGGTTCTGGCTATTATGGATAATGCTGCTATGAACATAGTTAAGCTAATGTCTTGAGGGTAAGATTGTGCATCCTTAGGGTATATGCCCAATAGTGGTATTACTAGATCACTGGGGAGATTGATTCCCAGTTTTCTGAGGAAACACCATACTGCTTTCCAAAGTGGTTATACAAGCTTAGACTCCCATGAGCAATGGAAGAATGTTCCCCTTGCTCTGCATCCTCTCCAGCATAGGCTGTTATCTGTGTTTTTGATCTTAGACATTCTGACTTTTCTCTTTCTATACTTGACAGTTTCACATTGTTTCAGTGTTTAGTTTCCCAGGCTAGAGAATAAGGTGTTTTCCTGATATTATTGATTTTGAAATTTTTGGTCTTTTCATGTATGCATATTTTAATAACAATTTAAATCCTATAGGTTATTTTTCCAAAATACTGTTTACTTACTCTGCTCATCTCTATAATTCTTAACAGAAGCATAACATTTTAATGAAGCTTATTTTGAGTTTAAGTCTCATAAAATATGGCCTTAACTAAAACATCCATAGCCAAAAGATATATATCTATCTATATATACATGTCCTATAATAATTTTATGTTCTGGTTTCTGATAAGGTGAAATACTTTTTTCTCCCTGGTCTTCCTTTAGGAACTGATGGCACCCCTGCTTATCCCTTACCTTTCTTGAACATTCTGGCTACTTAATGCATTGTGCTCAAGGGAGGCCTTTCAGACTAAGATTTAAATGGGAAATTACCTTTTGAAAATGTGGAGAACATTAGCTTCAAAATATGATGTTGACAAGTGAAAGGCAATGAAATGAATTTGAAGTAAAGTAGGAGAGATAGTTACCACAGTGAAACTATAGCACAATCCTGAGAGAAATATTTGGCAAACAATTTTGAAAACAGTACTTCTAACTACTTAAGAGAAATGAGTCTTTCTATATCTATGCTAAGTAAGTGCTGAAAACTTGCTAGGGTTTGAAGTGTCTTTTTTCCCCCTCTGAACCATTTCTGGCTGTCATGTGTCTGACATTCTTATTGGGCTAGAAAAGATTCAGATAGCAGCTGGTGGAAATTGTTGGCCATAGCAATGTAGACACTGGTGGATATGCAAAGGCAATGACAGGACCTGAAAGATTTCTTTTTCCAGACAACTGCAGTGCCAACCATGGAGAATTCTTGTCTCTATGACTGTGATTATTTCAATGGTTTCTTGTAAGTAGAAACATATAGGGTTTTAATTTCTGGTTGACTCTTGTTATTTAGTCTAGTGCCTTTCTGGATAAAAAATATATTTCTTTTAGTTTTGAGATTATAATGTATTTCATCATTCCCCTTCCTCTTCATCCCTCCTAACCCTCCCACATACCCTTTCTTGCTCTATTTCAAATTCATAGCCTCTTTTTTCATTCTTGTTATATGTATACATTTGTGTGCATACATATTCATAAATACAACTTGCCTAGTCTGTATAATGTTATTTGTATATGTCTCTTCAGGACTGACCATTTGGTACTGGCTGATCAATGGGTGTGCTTTTTCATGATGAAGACTATCTTCTTACTCTCAGCATCCCTTAGTTGTGTGTCCTTGTTTGTGTCATGTAAAACAACTCCTGAAACTGAGGATCAGTGAATATTGGTGAAGATGGGGGGGGGGAGGTTGTAAGAGGCAGAGGATCGGGAAGTTTGCTGTGAGAATGCATCTGCTAAGAATGTCAGAAACGACAGATCTAAACGTGAGAATAAGAACGACAAAAGCAGACATGCTAACATGGATGGGAGAGTCCTCGAGCCCTCCCATGTTTATATATGTTGTTCAAAATCTCAGTTTTCTTCTTTAGCAGGAGGATATTTCCATGTGATGTTAACATCTAAACTATATCTCTTGGATTCCCTGATACGCTTCAGGATATAATACTAATTCACAGGATGGTAGTTTATCTTGTGTTACTAGAATCTCTGGCATAGGAAGCAATAGACAGACACCATGGGAAGCTCTTTAGATACATGTATGTTGTAGGTAAGGACTATCTAACAAAGAGGATTTTAAGCATTTAATGGTATGAGGCGTTACAAATCTACATAAGTAGATACTTAATTTTGGAAGTAGTATTTATTGTTCTTAGAAGTGTTACTTTTAACTGTACTTATTTTGAAAGTATCTAAAATTGAGTGATAGCTAAATAATAAAAAAAACCTTGCAAATATGTCCAACAGGCTACTGAAATAAGGTCATCCTATTTACATCAGAGAACTATTTTACAGAGAAGATAGTTGCGTGTTTGTGATTTCTAAAGATCCATGCTGAACACAACAAGAAACAAGGGGCTGTGGGCACACATGGTTCATCTGCTTCATAGGCAGAGCCAGAAATTATAAATTTGATGAAGAGAACATTAATTCATTATACGATGGAAATGTTCCAGTGGAGATGGGATTCAACCTAGGCTATACTTTTTTTTTTTTTTTTACCTTTTGTTTATTTATTCTGAATAAAGTCTCATTTTTTTACCTATGTATCCACTTGTTCAAACTCCCTCCCCCGCCCCTACCAGTTACTCTCTCTTCTCCCCATCTCCTTATCTCCTCCCCAGCAACTGCAGGAGGTCCCAAGGTCCCTAGGTGGCTTAGTTCAGCATCCCCTCCAGGCAGATCCACTTTCCTCATCCCAACATCAAGACTGGGTCAGGTGTTCCTTCGAAGGGAGTGGGATCCAAGTTGCTGCTCCAAGGTGCTTCAGATCCCAAGTTGTTCAATGGTTGTGGTTTGCAGCTTCGACATGCTTTGCTTTTTGTTTAAAGTCCACTAATGAGTGAGTACATCCCCTGCTTATCTTTCTGAGTTTGTGATACTTTGCTCAGGAGGATATTCTCCAAATCCATCTATTTGCCTAAAAATTTTAACATGTCATTTTTTTTTCTTACTGCTGAGTAGTACTTCATTGTGTAGATGTACCACAGTTTGTTAATCTATTCTTCAGTAGAGTGACATCGAGGTTATTTCCAGGTTCTTGCTATTTTGAATGATGCTGCTGTGAACATAGTTGAGCTAATGCCTTTTGAAGTGTGAACATGTATCTTTAGGGTATATGACCAGTAGTGATATTTGCTGGATCCTTGGGGAGCTTGATTCCCACTTTTCTGAGAAACCACCATATTGCATTCCAGAGTGGCTGAACAAGCTTACACTCCTATCAACAATGGAGGAGTACTCCCCTTGCTCCGCAACATCTCCAGCATAGACTGTCTGTCATCTGTGTCTTTAATCTAAGCCATTCTGACAGGTGTAAGGTGGTATCTCAAAGTTGTTTTGATTTTCATTTCTCTGATGGCTAAAGATGTTGAACACTTTTTCAAGTGCTTTTCAGCCATTTGTAATTCTTCTGCTGAGATTTTCCTTTTTAGTTCTGAACCCCATTTTTTGATTGGGTTATTCAAGGTTTTGGGCTCTAGTTTCTTGAGTTCTGTATATATTTTAGAGATCAGTCCTCTGTCACTTGTAGGGTTGGTAAATATCTTTTTCTATTTTGTAGGATGTCGTTTTGTCTTATTGACTGTGTCCTTAGCCTTACAGAAGCTTCTCAGTTTCAGGAAGTCCCACTTATTGATTTTTGCTCTTAGTATCTGTGATGGGAATTGCATTGAATCTATAGATTGCTTTTGGTAGAATTGCCATTTTTACTATGTTGATCCTACCTATCCAGGAACATGGGAGATCTTTCCATTTTCTGATATTCTCTTTAATTTCTTTCTTCAGTGATTTACAGTTTTTGTCAAGTAGATCTGTTACTTCTTTGGCTATAGTTACTCCAAGGTATTTAATGCCATTTGAAGCTATTATAAAGGGTGATGTTTCCCTTATTTCTTTTTCAGCCCTTTTATCTTTAGTGTATAGAAGGACTACTGATTTCTTTGAGTTAATCTTGCATCTTGCTACATTGCTGAAGGTGTTTTTCAGCTGTAGAAGTTCCCTGGTAAATTTTTGTGGATCACTTATGTATACAATCATATCATCTGCAAATAGAGATAATTTCACTTCTTCTCCAATTTATATCCCCTTAATCTCCTTTTATTTTTTTATTGCTTTATCTAAAACGTCCAAAACTATATTGAATAGATATGGGGAGTATCGCAGTAAAAACCCGCCATGAGATATGTTTTAAGTGAGGTTTATTTTGTGAGAATTATTTATAAAATAGAGAAGGTTTTAAGAGAAAGTTAAGGGATAAAGTTGTAAAGCGTCACACTGCCAAACTTGAGAGGACATCCTTGTCTAATTCCTGATTTTGATGGAATTGCTTTGAATATTTCTCCATTTAGTTTGACATTGGCTGTCAGCTTATTGTAAATCGCTTTTATTATATTTAGATATTTTCCTTGTATTCCTGATCTCTCCAGGACTTTTATCATAAAGAAGTGTTGGGTTTTATCAAAGGCTTTTTCAGTATCTAAGGATATAATCATGTGGGTTTTTTCTTCAGTTTGTTTATATGATGGATGACATTTATGGTTTTTTTATATGTTGAACCATCCCTGCATTTTTGGGATGAAGCCTATTTGATTGTGGTGGATGATATTTTTTATATGTTGTTGTATTCAGTTTGCCAGAATTTTGTTGAAAATTTTAGCATCAATATTCATGAGGGAAATTTGTCTGTAATTCTCCTTCTTTGTTGCATCTTTGAGTGACTTGGGTATTAGGATAATTGTGGCCTCATAAAAGAGTTTGGCAATATTCCTTCAGTTTCTACTGTGTGAAACAGTTTGAGGTGTATTGGTACTAGTTCTTCTTTGAATGTCTGGTAGAATTCTGCACTGAAACCATCTGGACCTGGGCTTTTTTAACTTGGGATGCTTTTAATGACAGCTTCGATTTCCTTTAGGGTTATAGGTCTGTTTAGGTATTTAACCTGATCTTTATTTAATTTTGTTAAATGGTACCTGTCCAAAAAGCTGTTCATTTCTTCTAGGTTTTCCATTTTTGTGGAGTATAGATTTTCGAAGTATGACCTGATAAATCTCTGAATTTCCTGGGGGGTCTGTTGTTATGTCCCGCTTTTCATTTCTGATTTTGTTGATTTGGATACTCTCTCTCTGCTTTTTGGTTAGTTTGGATAAGAGTTTTATTTATCTTGTTGCGTTTATCAAAGAACCAACTCTTTGATTCATTGAGTCTATTGTGGGTTTTTTTTTTTTGTTTTAATTGTATTGATTTCAGCTCTAAGTTTGATTATTTCCTGGCATCTACTCCTTCTAGGTGAGTTTGCTTCTAATTGTTCTAAGGCTTTCAGCTGAACTGTTTGTTCTCTAGTGTGAGATTTCTCTAGATTTTTCATATAGGCATCTAGTGCTACAAATTTTCCTCTTAAGACTGCTTTCATTATGTCCCACAAATTTGGGTACGTTGTAGATTCATTTTTGTTAAATTCTAGGAAGACTTTGATTTCTTTCTTAATTTCTACCTTGACCCATAGGTGGTTCAGTTGAGTGATGTTTAGTTTCCATGATTTGGTAGGCTTTCTGTGAGTTTTGATGTTGTTGAACCCTAACTTTAGGTCATCATGGTCTGATATGATACAAGGGATTATTTCTATTTTTTGTATCTATTGATATTTACTTTATGTCCAATTAAGTGGTCAATTTTAGAGAAAGATCCATGTGGTGTTGAGAAATATGTATATTCCTTTGAGTTTGGTTTGAAGCTTCTGTAAATATCTATTAAATCCATTTGCCTTGTAACCTCTGTTTGACTCCTTATTTCTCTGTTGAGTCTTTGTCTGGTGGACCTAGCCAAGGGTGAAAGTGGGATTTTGAAGTTTCCCACTATTTGTGTGTGAGAGTTGATGTGGGATTTGAGCTTTAGTAGTGTTTCTTACATAGATGGGTGCAGTTATAATAAAGGCATAAATATTCATGATTTAAATCTCATCTTGATCAATTTCTCCTGAGATAAATAAGTAATATCCATCTTGGTCTCTTTTAATTGATTTTAGTTTGAAATCTACTTTTTCAATATTAGGATGGCAACACCAGTTTGTTTCTTAGGGCCATTTGATTGGAGAATCTTTTCCCAACCCTTTACTCTGAGCCTGTGTCTGTTTTTGTGGTTGAGGTGTTTCTTGTATGCAACAGAAGGATGGCTTCTGTTTTTGTATTCATCTTGTTAGTGTGTGTCTTTTTATAGGTGAATTGAGTCCATTGATATTAAGGGATATTAGTGACGGCTGATTGATACTTCCTGTTATTTTTGGTGGTGGGTTGTATGTATTTCCTTTCTCTGGGCTTTTCTTCTGTGGGGTTATTGATTGTTTATGGTTTCATGGATGTATCTGGGAACCTTAGGTTGGAGTTTTCCCTCTAATGCTTTCTGAAGGGCTAGATATGTGGATAGGTATTGTTTAAATCTGACTTTGTCATGAAATATCTTTTTTACTCCATCTATGATGATTGATATTTTTGCTGGGTATAGTAGTCTAGGTTGGCAGCCATGCTCTTTTAGTGTCTGTATAACTTCTAACCTGGACCTTCTTGCTTTCATTGTTTCGACTGAATAGTCAGGTGTTATTCTGATGGATCTTCCTTTATAGGTATGTTGGTCTTTTTCTTTTGCAGCTCTTAAATTTTTTCTTTGTTCTGTATGTTTTGTGGCTTTATTATTATGTGGTGAGTGGACTTTTTTGGAGGTCAAATCTATTTGGTGTTCTATAAGCTTCTTGTATCTTTATAGGTATTTCTTTCTTTAAGTTGGGAAAGTTTTCTTCTATGATTTTATTGAATTCATTATCTGTTCCTTTGAATTGATATTCTTCTCCTTCTCTATTCTCTATTCCTATTATTCTCAGGTTAGGCCTTTTCATGGTATCCCAAATTTCCTGAACATTTTGTGTTATGGCTTTTTTGGTTTTAGTGTTTGCTTTGACTGATGTATCTATTTGTACTATTGACTCTTCCACTTCAGAGATTCTCTCTTCCATCTCTTGGATTCTGTTGATTTTATTTGTATCTGTAGTTCTAGCTCTTTTCTTCAGATTTTCTACTTCTACCTTTGCCTCATTTTGTTCTTTTTTTATTACTTCTATTTCAGTTTCTTTCATATTTTGGTTTTTCTTTTGGTGATTTTCTTTGTTTTCTTTAAAGGATTTGTTCATCTCTTCCAATTTTTTGTTTGTATTTTCTTCTATTTCTTTAAGGGAATTTTTCATATCCTCTTTTAATGCTTCAATAATATTTAAAAAGGTGTTTTTGCTATTGTTTCCTTCTGTTTCCTCTTCATTGCTCTGTTCAGGTCTTGGTGTTATAGAACCACCAGTTTCTTCTGGTGTTGCCTTGTTGTTTATTATATTGTTTTATGTATTCTTGCACTGACATCTCCCCATGGCTTCAGTGGTTCACACTTAGTCAGCTCCTAGTCAGTTGTGGCTAGAAAGCTTGTGTGTCTCCTGTCTCCTCTGAGCAAGGGGTCTGCACAATCTCTGTCTCTGCTCTGAACATGGTTCTGCATGTCGAGAGTGCCTGGTTGTCTCTGATGACACAGCTTGCTCTGAAGGTGGGGCTCGGCCATGAGAAGTCCCTTCTGTTAGGAGTTTGGTGAAGGCCCCTCCCAGATAAATCCTAGGTACTGTCTGCTAGCAAGAGTCTGAGATCAGAACCTTGGGTGTGACCCCAGCTCTGGAGAGGGATTCTCCAGATGGGCAGCCCAGGAGCTGGAATCTGCTCACCTCTGTTTCCACTCTGGACATGGGTCTCTCAAATTACACTTTAAATGTGGCTTTCTGAAATTTTTTTTCAGCAAATACAAAAGTAAAGCAAAGGATCAGAAAAATGATTATAGACATAAAACAAGACTAACTGATAACCTTACTTATGGACAATAATAGATATCTTCAGAAAGTTAATAATCTTCCCCCAACATGATAAAGAGAAGATTGTTCATGGGCAATGTCTGATGCACGTGTTAAACCAATGTAACAGGAAAAAGCACCTCGAGGAAGGGCACTCTAAAAGAAAACAGCGCTTTGTACCATCTACCAAGATGTAAATTACCATAAAAGAAAATGCCTTACCTTCAGAAGGAATTATGGGCAGTAGAGTCCATATGTGATGCGTGTAACTGCTATAAGTGTACTAACAACATCTCAGATAATCTTTTTGAACAGTTTTCTTTCCTTTTTCAAGATCTGCGTCCTCATTTAGGATCGATGGCCTAGAGAACCAGATTCAGTTTTCTTGGGTAGATACACACAGTCTGTTCTTATTCTGCCCCTTCTTGTAACATCTTCCTTAGCCTTTCTACTTACTCATGCTTGATACCAGAGAGCTCACCTGGAGAGTATATGCTAGCCTTTTAATTTTTTGAGGTTCTTGAGATCTGCTTTTACATCTGCCAGAGTTTGTGTCACCTACTTTGTGACTCTTGTTTATGTCTTACTTCTACCAAAAAGAAGTAAGTAGTAGGGCCTCTCAGAAGAAGCACCTCAGGCTCTCTGCCTTCATTTGTAGCCAGTCACATTTGCTATGCCTGAGTCACATAGTTAAAGGCTTATCCAGCACTCCAGATAGTCACAGCTTCTTATTTGTAACTGATTGAGAAGAAGCAACAGAATGTCACACAATGCTGTATAGTTCATGGACCACAGACTGTCCCAGTTCCATGGTTTCAAATCATTCTCATCTGTTGGAATCTGAAGTTGGAGCTCCTGGAGGGGAATGGGATGGAGAAAAACCAAGCAATGTAGAGCTTGGCCCAGAGCCCTGGATCTCCCTCTAAACTGTTGAGTATTTGGACAACCACAGTAGTGACCTTGCTTCTCTTTGAGAGAGATTCTTCTCTACTCCTTCTTTGTGGTGATATATTATGTATCTAATAAAGATTATGTCAAGACCAGAGGACAGACATGGCCACAGAGTTAGCCATAGAGGTCAGGCTGTGGTGGCACATGTCTTTAATCCTAGTGATTTGGAGGCAGAGGCAGAGATATCCCTCTGAATTTCTGTGATTTCAAAGCTGGGCTATATGAGATTGATCCAATCCAAGAAAGAAGCAAAGCCAGTTGGTGGTAGCACACACCTTTAATACCAGCACTTTGGATCCCATGCCTCTGCTCCCAGTACTTGGAAGCACATATGCCTTTAAAGCACTAGGAAATTTGTAACAGAAAGTAATATGGCTGAGCAGAAAAGAGAATATAAGGTGAGAGGAGAGAAGATTTTTTTCATTCTCGGCAAGGTGAGAAGTGGCTGTGACTTGTTCCTCTGATCTTTTATCATTTACCCCAATATCTGGCTCTGGGTTTTTTTCCTATTTATTTATTTATTTATTTATTTATTTATTTATTTATTCTTTATTATTTATTTATTTATTTCAAAGAATTCACACTTTCTATCCTTGTATATCCTTATTCAAGGTCCTATCCCCCTCCCATCAAATCAGGTCATTCTTTCTTCTCCACAACTCCCCATCCCCTCCCTGGACAGGCAGTAGACAGTCCCATGGTCCCACTGACCCAATATTGTTTAGTTCAGTCTCCACTCCTGGCAGATCCAGCTTTCTCCCCCTCCCCTCAAGAGTGAGTCAGGTGTTCCTTTAGGTGGAATGGGATCCAAAGAGTCAGTCCAGGGTGTTTCTGATCCCAAGCTGTTCAGTGGTTGTGGTTTGCAGCTTGGGCATGCTTTGCTTTTTTCTTGTTTGTTTGTTTAGAGACCACTAATGAGTGAGTGATTATCTTATCTCTCTGAGTTTGTGATACCTCGCTCAGGAGGATATTCTCCAAGTCCATCCATTTGCCTGCAAATTTTAGTATATCATTTTTTCTTACTGCTTAGTAGTACTCCATTGTGTAGATGTACCATAGTTTGTTAATCCATTCTTCAGTTGAGGGACATCTAGGTTGTTTCCATAATACTGCTATGAATATAGTTGAGCTAATACCTTTTGAGTATGACTGTGCATCTTTAGGGTATACACCCAGAAGTGGTATTGCTGGGTCCTTGGGGAGATTGATCCTCAGTTTTCTGAGAAATCACCATACTGCATTCCAAAGTGGCTGAACAACAACGGAGGAGTGTTCCCCTTGCTCAGCATCCTCTCCAGCATAGGCTGTCCTCTGTGTCTTTTATCTTAGCCAATCTAACAGGTGTCAGGTGGTATCTCAAAGTTGTTTTGATTTGCATTTCTCTGATGGCTAAAGATGATGAGCACTTTTTCAGGTGCCTTTCAGCCACTCATAATTCTTCTGCTGAGAATTCCCTTTTTAGATCTGAACCCCATTTTTTGATTGGGTTATTCAAGGTTTTGGGCTCTAGATTCTTGAGTTCTTTATATATCTTAGAGATCAGTCTTCCATCACTTGTAGGGTTGGTGAAAATCTTTTCCCATTCTGTAGGCTGTTGTTTTGTTCTATTGACTGTGTCCTTGGCTTTACAGGAGCTTCTTAGCTTCAGAAGATCCCACTTATTGATTGTTGGGATCACTTAGTGCCTGTGCCACTGGTGTTATACTTAGGAAGTGGTGGCCTGTGCCAATTTGTAGAAGTGTATTTCCCACTTTCTTTTCTATCAAGTTCAAAGTGGTTGAGTTTATGTTGAGGTCTTTGATCCACTTGGATTTGAGTTTTGTGCAGGGTGACAGGTTCAGATCTATTTGCATTTTTCTACACACTTCCATCCAGCTATGCCAACATCATTTGTTAAATATACTATCTTTTTTCCATTGAATGTTTTGGGCCTCTTTGTCAAAGATCAGGTGTTCATAGATTTTTGGGTTAATGTCTGGATCCAATTCTATTCCATTGATCTACAAGTCTGTTTTTATGCCAGTACCAGGCTGTTTTTATTACTGTAGCTCTATACCTTGGAGTAACTATAACCAAAAAAGTAACAGACCTATTTGACAAAAATTTTATTTATTTTTTTCCTTCTTTATTTTGTATTTATCAAAAAAACAGTAAAATGAATTTAAAATGCAGAAAAGTTAACAATAACTATAAAGAGGATAAGAATCATAAGCATGGTTTATCAAGGGTGGTAATGCAAATAAGATTGCCACACATATATTTACTTTGTGTTCAGCTTTCCCTCTGAATTTTTTTTTCCATCCCTGTGTATCCTTATTCAAGGTCCCTTCCCCCTCCCACCACATCTGGTCATTTTTCTTCTCTGCAACTCCCCATCCCCTCCCTGGGCAGGGAGTAGACAGTCCTATGGTCCCACTGACCCAATAATGCTTGGATCAGTCTCCACTTCTGGCCAAATCCAGTTTTGTCCCCCCTCCCTCAAGAGTGAATCTGGTGTTCCTATAGTTGGAGTGGGGTTAGAAGAGTCAGACCAGGGTGTTTCTGATCCCAAGCTGTTCAGTGGTTGTGGTTTGCCGCTTGGGCATGTTTGGCTTTTTTTCTTGTTTGTTTGTTTAGAGACCACTAATGAGTGAGTACATCCCCTGCTTATCTCTCTGAGTTTGTGATACCTCGCTCAGGAGGATATTCTCCAAATCCATCCATTTGCCTGCGAGTTTTAGGATATCATTTTTTCTTACTCCTGAGTAGTATTCCATTGTGTAGATGTACCACAGTTTGTTAATCCATTCTTCAGTTGAAGGACATCTAGGTTGTTTCCAGGTTCTTGCTATTACAAATAATGCTGCTATGAACATAGTTGAGCTAATACCTTTGGAGTGTGAATGTGCCTCTTTAGGGTATACACCCAGAAGTGGTATTGCTGGGTCCTTGGGGAGATT
>PVIH01023831.1:0-24009 GCA_004025045.1 Sigmodon hispidus
TTTCATAGACTATGCTTACATTTGCCTCAGATGCAGATATAACTGTCCTTGTTTCCTGAGAGATGAGTTTGGAGACATGGGCCAAAACACTCAGGTTTTCCATCTAATTTTTAATTTTTTCAGTTTGTACCTGTTCATACAATTTCTGTCATTTCTTTTATATACTGATGACTTGTTTTCCTTAATATTCATTTTTTTTCAAGATGATATCCCAGTATATCTATACAGAAATGATAGATTTAAAACTCCTATTCAGTTTTCTTTCTGTGGTGATTACATTATAATATTTTTGTTATAGAATCAATGTAAAGAACACCAGGATTATATGACCATCCTGTCATAGAAATACGCTTTTACAATATTGTCAGCATCATGCTTTCACTTGTAAACATGCATCTTGTATTTTAGAATGCAGTGACATGTAATGATGTGCATATCAACTTCACTTTGGAAGAATGGGCCTGGCTAAAGCCTTCTCAGAAGAATCTCTACAAAGATGTGATGCTGGAGACCTATGAAAACCTCATTACAATAGGTAAGACTAAATGATTCTTATGTAAAGAAGAAAATGGTACTTGGTAACTGATTATTTTATAATTTAATAAGAAATAAGATAAATAATAATAAAAATCAAGGATGGGTTTTAAGTTAATTAAATTATTTAAAATTTTGTATGATTTTTAAGAATATAACTGTTATTTTCTGGTACTATGTTTTAGGATATCATTGGGAAGAACATAATATTGATGAACACTGTCCAAATTCTAGAAGGCATAAAAGGTAATTTTGATGTGTAAGTTGGTACAAATGTGCCTTTGAAAAGCTGTTATATGTTCTGAAAATTTTAGAAAAGCAGCTGTGTAAATAAAGACAGCTAAAATAAATCAATAATTATTAAAATTTTAAAAATAGCATTAATGTCAGGTGGATGAGTTGTCTTTGCAAGACACTCTTTTTTAAGTAGTCAATAAAATATGCTGTAATGAATATGATTATTAAAACATAGCATTATGATGGCTATGCTGTTGAACTGTCAGGGAATTTATTTTTTACTACTTGTATTACAATATTATAAACATTAATGTGGTGATGTGTATATTTCCAAAGGCTCCTAGTCAACAAATAATTTATAGCAAAGTTATTATTAGTTGTGACTCTAGAGTTTAATGGTATTAGGGAGTTATATTAGTAGGTATATTATGTACATCTGTGCTACATCCATAGGCACATAGGATTATTTTAAAAAGTAGCATACCTCTCTCAGAACAATTAGAAGATATGTAGCAGTATCCATACTGAGTATACTTGTTGATTTCAATTGCAACATATAAGTAATGGGCTCTTCAAATTTCTTATTAGTAGATCATACTACAGAAGATGTAATATTACCCTTACAATCAAAAAGGGAGTGTAACAAGGTAAAAACCTTGTATATATGCTAAATCAGTTAAAGTCTTTGCATATTCTACCTTGTTTGAAATGTGCCCACCGAAACATTATGGAAAGAAAACTAATCAATATGGTAAATCTCTTTCTTATCACAATATTCTCAAAATGCACAAAAGAACACATGCGAGAGAGAATTTTTCTGAAGTGAGCAATGTGATAATATATTTGCATTCCACAATGATATTCAAAATCATAAGAGAACACATGTTGTTGAGAAAACCTATAAATGCAATAAGTGTGGTAAATCTTTTAGACAACAGAGATATATTGAAATGCATGAAGAAACACATACTCAAGAGAAACACTATGAATATAATAACTGTGAGAAAACTTTTGCAGCAGACAGTAATCTTCAAACCAATAAAACACCATGTTCTAGAGAGAAACAGTATGAATGTAATCAGTTTGGTAAAACCTTTACACATCACAATCATATTCAAAGACATAAAAGAACACATACTGAAGGGAAATCCTTTGCATGTAATCAGTGTGGTAAATCCTTTACACATCAGAGTCATCTGAAAAAACATATAAGAATATGTACTGGAGAAAAACCATATGAATGCAATCAGTGTGGTAAAGCCTTTGCACAAAACAGTATTCTTCAAACCTGTAAAAGAACACATATTGGAGAGAAACCCTATGAATATAATCAGTGTGGTAAAGCCTTTGCACAAAACAGTCATCTTCACACACATAAATGAACACATACTGGAGAGAAACCCTATGAATGTAATCAGTGTGGTAAAGCCTTTGCAAAAAACAGTAGCCTTCAAGCCCATGATAGAACACATACTGGAGAGAAAGCCTATGAATGTAATCAGTGTGGTAAAGCCTTTGTAAAAAACAGTCATCTTCTAGTCCATAAAAGAATACATACTGGAGAGAAACCCTATGATTGTAATCAGTGTGGTAAAGCCTTTGCACATCACAATTCTCTTAAAAACATAAAAGAACACATACTGGAGAAAAAAAACTATTAATGTTATCATTATGTTAAAGACTTTGCACATAACAGTCATTTTCAAGCCCATAAAAGAATACATACTATAGAGAACTTTGAAAAATATAATCAATATTAAAGTTTTTGCATATTAAAGCAATTCTCATGCTCTAAACATATATACTTAAAAAAATTATGAATACTAACATAACCAGTTTCTTAAATATTTTGAATATATCAGCAATTTTCAAAAGTATAAGAAAAAATTTTACTGTCAGGATATGCATATATATTTAATGTGGTTAAATTCTGCACTTTATACCAGTGGTAAAGATTTTATGTACAATCAGTCTGATATATCCTTTGCAAATTACATTAGTTTTAGTGTACCTATTAAGATATTAAGAACTTATTAATATCTCATAACATTTTATCCAAAAGAATTTTAATGTTATATAAGTATATGTCTTTTAGAAAAATGTGATGGTATCGTTAATCTCTTTCCAGATTTGAATGTCTGTTCTTACATTGCTTGAACTAGACTACTCCTGAAAAAAATAAATTTATAAAGTCCTGAGTGTAAGAAACAAATGCTAGTGAAATGAGCACAATTTTGGCTTGAAATCAGAGCCACAGAAACCCATTGTTCAATTGACAAATTGAGCACAAGGTCAACCAAACCCTGCTTATTAATTCCAACAATTATCTAAAAAATTTCAAACTCAGGAATTGAAATGTGAGTAAGATTGACCCTGATAATCTTCTCTGTGACAAAGCACTGCCCTCTGAAGCCCTATATAGGCCCTCTACCTTTTTAGTTGGTAGCTGAACTTTCCACCCAGGCAGAGGTAGCCACTCTCCTAAATTGTGCCTTTCAAAGTATATCTCTCTAAGAAATTTTAGATAAAAACTTTTACCAGAGTAGATTAGAAATTCTATAGTGTATTGAAGCGGAGAAGCAATGGACACCACTATTGTCAAGTTTTCTTAAAGGAGTGGAGCAGAAACAACAACTTTCACTATAGACTGCTAAATTTCTGAAGCAGTTACCCCATTACTGGAATGAAGCAGAAATGTAACAAATTGCCCTGGAGTTAAGTAGAAATATTCATCTTTTCTCAAAAAGCCTATATTTGAGTGCAGTGAAAGAAAATGGACAGTTATTTGTGCTGGTAATTACCCTCAGGAGAGTAGAGAAGAAATTTACTGCTATGCTGAAAAACTTAGCAAGAGTGAAGTCAAACTGAGACATAATAAATCATTTTGGAGAGAAGCAAGATTGTTATATCCTGTTGGGAGGCCATTTCTCACTGGAGCACCATTTTATGTATAACCTGACTTGTGACAGACAATGTTTCTTTAGAACATTATATATCCAGAATATCTTCCATCCATTGCTTCAGATATAGCTGATATCCAAACAGAGTACCTGTCTCATCACAGAAGTATAATTCCCAAATTCCTTTGCTTTATAGTTCCAGGTTTAGCCTGAATTACAATAGTCTAATTACATTTTCTTCATAGCTGTGGGTAGCTAAAATAGCTTGTCTTCATATATTTAGGCATATCACAACCCTTCAATTTTTTTTACAATTCTGGATATTCTAGATGTCTTTAATTCACAGTTTTAAGTTTAGCCTGGCTTCTTATAATCAGGATTCATTTTACCCTATCGCTTTAACACTTGAACTAAAAATTTAATTGATAAAGTAACCCTTGTAGGTTTTGCACTTATCTTTAGTTACATGAATTAACTCAGGTATAAAACACTGTGCATTTGTATTAGCTCTTTTTCCTTTTTTCTGATATAATGTCCATGCTCACTAAAGAGTTTAATTTGGTCCTTTGTTTCCAGAGGAAAACAGAATCACCATAAAAGTTGTATGGCAACAATTGTCAGACATGGGAGCAAAAGCAGTAAGCTAAGGACTCACACACTTAATCTGCATTGTGAAGCAGATAGTGAGAATGTAAAATAATTTGTATAAGTAAATTTTCAAAGCCTATCCCCAGAAACATATTTTCTGATTTATCTGACTTCAAGACTATAGGATTGCTTTCTTTTACAGAAACAGATAATGAAGAAAACCTTTAAAAAGCAGGTACATAGCTCAAAATATGTTTTACAGAAGTTAATGACCATTATAAAAAAATTATAAGAGGAAAGATGTTTGTTTAAAATTGTTTTAAGTGTAATTATGTAATAGCAGTAAGTTTGTGTAGGTATAAGAATGTGCATGCTCATTTCTGAGAATGTTAGAACCTTGAATCTTTTTGTAATAGCTATTACATAAAGCTGTCAAAAATTGAAATTTGGTTTTAGTAATAAATATATATTAATTCCATACCCATGTCTTTATTTCTATATTATGCAACCCTATTTGTATACTTTTGAAGTCAAGAAATAGTGATTAATTCAAAAAGAATACCACTTGCTACATAAACAATTTGGTAAAGACTTTAGGCTTCACAGTGTCTTCAGCTTCTATAAAAAATAGGTTTCATTTATTTTTCATCACATCTTTGAGGAAAGTAAAGTACTTACCATGTTTATTCACAACTGATCATTGAACTCACTGCATTGTGATTTCTGTGTGTCTTTGTGTGTGTGTGTGTGTGTGTGTGCATGTATGTATGCTACTGTTACTATAATTAAGCATCCCCATGGCTAACTGTGATGCCAAAGGACAAGATGGTAAAAAACTGTTTGCAGGAAAACTTTTTAATAGTGCTGTGCATGGAACCTAAAGATTTAGCATGAGATGTGGCACCAGGCTATTTCCTTTCCAAATTTAGTGTATCTGCCTCAGTTTTTCTTTGTTCTTTGCCTTTTCTCCACATTAATTTTTAGAAAACTTTGTGTGCATGTGGATGAGAGGACTATGTTATATCTTCCTCTAACACTTGACACCTTATTTTAAAGACAGAATTCCTCTCTGAATCTACAATTGTTAGAAGAGGACAAAAGAGATGTCTTGGTAGTTGAGCATTTGACTACTAAAGAAGATTGGAATTCCGTTATCATCCTCCACATGTAGTCTCCCAACTAATTGTCACTTCAGTTCTATGGGATTCTACACTCTTTCTGACATCCAATCCACCTCCAAGAGCACCTATGATAATGTGTAGATATCCATCTTCCTGCCACAAAAAATTATACCTAAAAATATTGTTGATTCTGTCCCTTTCTGCTAAAGTCAGTCTTTGTTTTAAAGTTTTTCCTGTGTTTTTGTCAGTGTTACTATTGCTGCAATAAATCATTATGACCAAAAAGCAAGTTGTGGAAGTCTTTTCATGGCTTATATTTCTAAATCACTGTTACTCAATAAAGAAAGTCAGAACAGAAACTCTATCATTGCAGGGACATAGAAGCAAAAACTAATGCATGGTGCACAGAAGAACACTTCTTACTGGCTTGCACTAACTGCCTTTTTATTGAAACCAGAACTACCAACCCATGGATGAAACTAGCCACAATTGACCAGGTAATTTTCCATTAAAAGCTAAATAAGAGAATACCTTATGGTAAAACTCATAGAGGCATTTTCTCAACTGAGATTTTTTTCATCTGTAGTGAATCTAACCTGTGTCATGTTGATATAAAACTACCTACTAAATTGCTAGTAAATCTTGTGTGACTCTGATGTTTGGCTTTTCTTGCCTTCTTTTTTTTTAATTAGGAGAGGAAAAATCTATTTCTGTAACCCTAAAATATACTGTCTAAACTGGCATGTCTTTCTAAACACTGTGAATATAATTTAGTATCATTTGCTAATAAAAGAGTGCTTTTGGCCTATTGCAAGGCAGCTTAAAGTCAGGTGGGAAATAGAAGCAGAAGGAGAAGATAAAGGAGAAGAAATAGAGTCAGAAGATGCTGCAGGCTGCCACCAAGATTGATACATAAAATGTATCTGGAAAACAGATAAAGCTATAAAGCCATGTGGAAACATATGAATCAATAGAAATGGGCTGAGTTAATTTGTCAGAGATGATTGGTTATTAGTCAGTGCTATAAGCAAAACACCTTGGGATTAAAATAAATGTCTAAGTAATTATTTTATAAGTGATTGCAGAACTGCAGTGAGAGAGATTTGTTTGGATCTTATGCCTGCATGGGTTAGAAAATTCTGGCTACATCTGTCATGATGGAACTGCTATGTTGACATGAATTTGGTTCTTTTTCAACTGAGGCTCTGGGAGCACAAGAAGAAGATCTAAAAGACTAAGTGGAAGTTTGCCTTGAGCTTTCAAGCTGTGCTATAAGTTACTATTTTAGGTTTATCAATTTCTGACTATGGGAACTTCATCAGTGAAGACCACAGAACATCCAAGTGGACATACTGATATGATCATGAGTTAGGGTTCTTAGAACAATCTCAGGACTCCTGCTGGATTTGGAGGAGACTTCTTCATTGTGTCACAGATTCCTAAGTTAATTTTAAACTGGAGAACAAGAGATATGAATATGTAAGTATTTAAGTGGAGCTTTTGCTTCCTTTTTTTGTTTCATCCCTAAAGTTTTTCCCACTCAGTTAAGATGTTAGAAATCAATGATGACCTTTAACTTTCCTAGCTTGTAAGTTGGTGTATCACACTTTTTCCAAATGCCTAGAAGACTGATGTGGACATCAATGTTCACTGAAGTAAACAATGAATTAATCACTGCATGTGAAATGAGACAAGATGTAAATCTAGGCTGATAGACTTTCTCTCAAGGAAATGAAGACATAAAAACAGCACTATATAATCTATGGCACACAGTAAAATCAGTGCTGTGAATAAATTTATAGCTTCAATTGACCATATTTAAAACATATCTAAGAGGTTCAATAAATGACTTAAGCACAGAATTTAAAAAAATATGTAAGAAAATAGGCATATCAAACACAAACTTAGCAAAAATGCTTTTAATACACATCTTGAGAATTAGGAAAATTACAAACAAAGCAAACATGAAACTAACTAGCTGGCAAGTAATAGTAATCAAAGTTAAAATACAAAATGCAGAAAAATTATTTGATGAACTCCAACATGTCTTTGTGAAATTAAGAAAATCTTGAAGCCATTTAGTAGGACACAGTTACCCAGTCAACCCATGCTGCATGCCCCTACTATAGTGTACATATTGTCTTATTCTTGAAAAATTGTTTATATACTCAAAATTTTTCTTTTAGTTAGAGGACACATGTACATTCAAATGATTTGGTTTTCTTTCATGTAACTAGGAGGCTCTCCAGACATAACAATGAAGCACTAAAATTGAATAGCCTGCTTCTATTTCTTAATGTCTTTCATGTCTCAGTCTGCATGTCCCATCACCCATATGACAGCCTACAAGCAGATAACAGAAGTCCAAAACTGTACTTTCAACAGAACTCAGTCTTCTTGCTTCTGAAAGCACTGGGCCCATGTAGGATTCACGAAGGGCCAGGTGGGCAGGCAGTAAGGCATATCAGACATGTTTATGTGTGTAGTCATGTGTATATGTATGTGTTTGTGATGTTCTCATTTTTTATAGTAGGTTAATGCACTATTCAATTATGGTAGAACTCAGTAGACAACATTCTAAATCTCCACTGGGTGTTGACCATAGGAAACCAGATCCTTCCCCATAAATTTTGTGTACTGTCTCACAGGCTTTTTGCTCCCTTGTCCAGGTGTTCTGGGCTCTCAGAGACATGTCAGGATTTCTTCTCATCTTGCTTCTTTCAGAAAATATACACCAAGCTGACTGACTTAAAATTTCTCAAACAAAAAACAAGCTTGAAAATAAGAACATGGGTACTCATTTTCACTGCTGAGAACATTACACCTCCCCTATGCACACCACTAGACACTCAATTTCTCTACTACTTTTCAACAAGAGAACAGATCTCAGTTAGGGTTAGGGTTCTCAGTTCAGAGTCTCTAGAAAGTGCCAAAATTTCTAGTTTGCATTGAGTGATGGCTGGCTGAAACATAGAAAAACCAAAAAAGAGGGTTGTCTGTCTAATAGTAAATAGGAGGAGCCTAAGATGGCAGAACAGGCAAAGTTGTAAGAGGATAAGTTTTTATTCTTATATCTCATCAAACCTGAAAACAGACCATCACACTGACTAAACAACAGCTTTAGAGGAAAAAGCCATATTTGTTCAAATTAGCTCTGCAGCAAATGTAATAATTTAAAATAGATTAACTGACAGTGAAAAGTAAATGGAGAAATTTTCAAAAATAAGGCATGGACTTGATGAGTTATTTCAAGATATTTGTTTCCAGGATAATGACAACAAAATAAAAGCTGATATGGAAGAATAAATCATAAAGAATAAATTGTTTTACTTGTAAAACAATTGGTTTATGAGACTACTAATGTTCTGGTCAGGCTATGATCAGACTATTTAGAAAAAAAGGAAATCTTTAATTATGTTCAGTAATGTTCAGATATTAGACCATCTTATAATCAAAGGTCGGTGGTGGCTGCTGCAACAAAAGGGAAAACAGTTAAGGATGTGGTTTTTCAACAAAAAAAAAAGTATTGTTTGAAAGAGAATTGCTGGACCACTAGAAACTTACTTCTGGTATGATCATGTGGAACATAAAATTAAACAACAAGTCAACATAGGAAAACTAAAGGATTCTGACATATGCCCTAAATATAGAAAGAGAAAACAATAAAACAGAGACTGGCAGTAAATAAAGATGTACAAGAAATCCCTTGTTGCAAAATTGACAAGTGGGTCTGCCTTGGCAGGCTTTAATACAGAGCTAAGTGACAATTTATGAATTTATTGTTCAGCAAGGAAATCCATTCAGGTTCTCTTTTTAAGAGACTTAGGCATCAGGATTTTGATTCTCAATTATGCTTTTTATACTCTTCTGACCCCAGAAATGAGAATTTAAGCTCTGTGTACAGGCATTTATGAACCTTTGCATAAAAATACAGTTGTACATTTTCATGGGAGAAATAGCATATCTCTGTGGATAATTTTATTTTACTATAGTTGTCATAGATGCTGGTTGTTAAGACATTAAGATAACGTCTTATTCAGATAATAAAATATCTGTTATACAACAGGATAAAAGTTTGCTTAATTGATGGTACTCTCACAAGTAAAAACATAAAATTAAGCTATGTAAAACAAAGGAAATGCAAGAATTGGTTTTTCTCATGCTTATTTTTTACACAAGCTATTTTTTTAAAATGTCCAAAACTTGTTTTGTTTATGAATGTAAAAATTTTTTTAGCCTCTTTGACATGGAAGTAAATGTGACTGTAATCACTGCTAATCAATAGATATCTCATTGGCCTATACAAGACACAATAACACAATAATAACAACAATAACAAACCCACCTATCCCAAAGTATTGACTCACCCATTCAATAATATCCACTCTCCGATTCCATATGTCCCCCACTTAAGCCCTAAGACTGTTGATTGACACAAATACTCCATGCCCTCTTACCCCTTTGATGGACAATTGTGAGGGTTTACAGCATGGCAATGATGTCACTGCAGAAATATCTATACCCCTGAATAGTACTCACTTGTGACTCAGTTTCCATATGGAGTCACAACTGTGATGCAAGATGTTGAGGACATGGGCAGGATTAAGGGAGAGTGTATGGAATTGTCAGTTCTTCAGGTGTCCATCTGATACTCAATGAATCAATTATCTACCCTTGTGTGTGAAGAATCTAACCATCATCCCTTAGCTGTCAATCATGTCTTATCAATGTCACATGACTGCAGGCCACCTGTCACCTGAGCATCAAGTATTTCAAAATGAGAAAAGAGGTTCTCCATGAGCTCCAGGAGGAAATCTATCAGTAAAAAAGAAACTAAGGGAGTCAATTATTAGGAAACCAAAGGATGATATGGAATGTGGACTCGAGTCATGTGGTGTCAAACAGAGCCATATAGACCAACAAACCTCAGCATGCACCCTAACCTCACTCATTTTATACAGGCTCTCCTATAATAATCCACTGAGCTATTGCATAATGTGCCTCATACCATCCCATAATAACTAATTACCAATGCCAATAAGCAGCCTTCCCATAACTTTCAGACCCATCTCATAGCATGCCTCACCACCATAATAATAAGTACCTAGCCATCTGTAGTATGCAACTATTCAATATTAGCTACCCACTTATCCCGTAATAACCAGACATTCATGATAAATTGCTCATCCATTTCATAACAAAATAATTTTCCATTCCATTACAACCCACCATTTCATCCCATAATAACTATCCATCCTATAATGCAATACTCACACATCACATAATATTCCTCACCCTATCACAACCCACTTATGGTTTGGGTTGCTCACACCCATCCTACCTACCATCCTATAAGGCACTAACACAACTTTTAATATACCTTACTCCCATCCCATAAAAGTAGCCATTTCATAATAACCCACTACCCCATCCCATAAAATGCCACACAAACATTCTGTAATAAATAACCAGCCATTCCTAGTAACCAGATATCCAATAATAAACTTTGAAGTTATTTCATGTTTTCTAGCCATATATCTGATCACTTACTATCTCTTCTCTAATAACTTTCTATCCCATAATAACTATCCACCTTATCCTTATAATATTCATCTACCCAAAAATTACTCATTGACCCATCCCATAACATGGCTCACAACCATCCCTTAATGAGCAACCATCAATTCCTAGTAACCAGCCATTCCATAATAACCAAACCACCCATTCCAAAATAAGTCAACCATCCCATAATGCAACACCAACACAACTTATAACCCATGTCCCCATTCCATACACACTGTACACATCCATAATATGCCTTAACCTATCTGATAATATCTACTCACACATCCCATAAGTCAACCAGCCAATCTCTCAGGCTGCTATTTGACACTCATGCTCCCTACACAACTCACCTCATTGACTAACAGCTCTGAGGGGACACAGGGTCAAAATGGCATCATTGTATTAATACTATACACCCCTGATTATGGTTTATATCTGAGATTCACATCTGACACTTCTAACCTCACCTCACTGGTGGCAAGCAAGTGATGTTATGGCTGAACTGGTCTTAGTGGGCCAATGTGTTTGCAGCCTTTTCCATGATTCTTTACTCATGCCCCTGTGTCAGGTGTTACAGGTAACATGGTGGCCCTGCCCTTCTCATGATTCTTTGCTTCACCCACTCCAAGTTCCCAAAGTGACAGGTTTTTTTAAGCTGATGGTCCCACCCCTTTCAAGAAGTGAAGGTCATTGGTCTTGACATCTGACCTCTGAGGTCTGGGTTAATTTTATTTACTTGTGGATTCGAGATAAATATTCACCTTGGAGAACCATGTGTATGGAACTTAGGTCCCAAGCGTAGGTAGTGAGATGCTCCTTTCCTCTCCTGACTCAGTTTTCCCACCATGATATTTGTACTTCTGGTTAAGGGAAGTATCTGAAAATCAGAAACAAAATGTCCATCACTGATCCCTCCTGCTTCAACTTATCCTGGGTGACCTGATCATCACCATGTAGGGCAGAAACAACTTTCAGTTTGTTCTGGTACCAGAATTAAAGTTTGATCTTCAATCTTGATAACCTGTGACACCCATGATTTCTAGTTGTGCAGATCCCAATGAAAGCATGTGAACATGACTCAGTGTGAGCTTGGTGGTGGGACTTCCAGGATTGAGGATAGGACTTATAATGCTGTTGAAGATGAGGCAGGAAAATGCCCATGGGGTAACACTTGTTTCTGACACACATGGACAAAGTTGACCTCTTAAGCTCTGTAACCTAATTCTGAATTTGACAAGTTTAGGAAGTTGACCTCTGTCCCCACCCACAAGTATACAGACATACAGATTTCCCTCTTGTGTTTCCAGTTCCTCCCATCTAAAACTATAAGTGGGTGGGAGCCAAGAGAATGAGGTCATGTGAGCCTGGCTTTCACTCAGTCTCTTATCCCCACCCCAACTCCATTCATACTCTGAGTGTGGGTTCCTGTGTAGACATGATAAGATGACATTTTTGATAATGACTTGTAAATGGGCCATAAGTCCTGAAGAGGTAAACTTTGCTACATCCCTTAATTTTTCACTGCCTATTTTCCCCCCATGATCCTTCCTCCCATATTTTTACTCCTCACTCATGATTCTTGACTTAGGCTCTGCTATACTTTTTGATTGACCCTGATTCTCTATCATTGAGGTCATCAGGGTCATGGAACCTTGTCCTTTGTCCTCTCAAGAAGATGCTGGGAAACAGCTCCTTCACCGTTCAGAAGTGTAGGTGAATTCTCAAATATTCAATGTAAAGCAGGGCATCCTGGGAGCATATGTGGCATCATAGGAGAAATACTAGTATTAAGAATTTGAGATACATCTGACATTCTAATCTTTAACCTCTGACTTGGAAGTTAATCTGCATCAAAGGAAGCCTGGAAACTACCAGTTTCTATGCCTTCAGTCCCACTTCTGGCCTTCCAGGTCATTATGTACCTCGTGAAAATGCAAATCACTTCTACTAATGAATATGGTAATTATTATTCTATTTCTAATTTCTTTCTTTCTAGCAAACTTAATGTCTTCATTCTCAATCAAAGTGAGGCCCAGTTCAGAGAGGGGCAGTGCTGGAAGTTTGTCTGGAGAACACAGAAAGTGACATCACTGGAACTGTGAGATGACCATATGCTGAGGTCATATGGTCAAGGACCAGTTGATGAGGCATCAAAAGAAAAAGAAAGCAGATAGCAAAGGATCATAGGAAGTGAGGGCTGTAGCCTAGGGCATCTGTTACTCCTAAAACCAGAAATAAGGGAGAAGATTGTAAAGGATTTAGGGATGGGTAGGTCCAAAATGACAACTGTCATCTCATGAACCATAAGTAGAGGGGGAGTAAAGAACCATGGGAAGAATAGTTATGACTCAAAAGGGGTGAGGTATGCAGGAATAGTGTGTGCCAATCAATAGGCTCAGAGACTGGGTGGGTGACTTACTATGGAATAGGTAGTTATTATGGAATTTTTGCACTAAGTTTCTGTCCTGGACATTCCAGCCTTGCCTCAAGGATTGGAGCCACTCTCAACCCCATTTAGCCTCAAATAATCATACCCAGGCTTATATTAATTTTAAGTTGATCAGCCTCAGGCCTAGGCCTATAGCTTACTAAGTCTTTATCTTTAAATTTACCCATGATTCTCATCCTATTTAACCAAGTGGCTCAGTATGTTTCCATAGAGCAGCATTTCATCTTATTTCCTCTGCTTCTGCTGGCAATTCATCCAGTCCTTCTTTGCATCTCTGAAGCATCTCATTTCATCTCATTTCACTGGTGATTTTCTGGCATCTCTGCTGTGCTCTGAGATGTTCCCAAAGTTTTCTTATTCTGTAAGCCCTGCCCATACTTATTGTCTGCCAGCAGCCAATCAGCATTTTTGTTAAACCAGTAGGCAGATGCAATAACATACTGCCACTACATGTCATAGTAAGTTACAAAATTATATGATAAGTGGTTGGATATTATGGGATGAATACTATGGATTAAAGTGAGGTATATTATGGAAAGTGTATTGGTGCTATGGAATGGTCAGGTTGTTATGAAATAGATCTGTGCATAATTATGGGTGATGAGGAACATTATGAGATGAGTAAATTCAAGGTTTGTGTTGAGATTTATGGGTTCCCCATTTCATGCCTCCATGACCCTGCAATTTCTATTTTATTAATGGCCATTAATGAATCCATATAGGGTTATCTGTTAGCCATTTTAAAGGTAGTGCTATGAGTGTCTTTGAAAGATCAGCAGCTATTGTTCCTTCTTTCAGTATTGCCTGGAAAGTTTGTGAATGTTTCTCATAATACCTACTATTATTTCTCCCAAAAACATGTGTTAGTTTATGGTTTATTTCTGTGTTTGGAGAAATATTAATGTATGTGTTCCATTGTTGTATTAAATTTTATTCTTGGTCTGGGGAGATGGCTCAGCAGTTAAGTGCACACTAACTGTTTTAACAGAGGACCTGAGTTCAATTCCCAGCATCCACATGGCAGCTAAGGACTGTCTGTAATTGGAAGCTTTGACAACCTTACACAGTTATACATGCAGACAAAACACCAATTCACATTTAAAAAACTAGTTACAAAATTCATTCTTATAAATTTATAACAATGTTACCACATTTGGCTTTAATATTTTTCTCTGTCCTTTTTATTATATACACTCAAGCCATTTTGCACTTTTTTTACCTGACATAATGACCTAATGCCCCCAAACTGAACATTTAGCATTTAAAGTGGCCAAATTCTATGCCTTTGACTCTGTTTCTTTGTTCTATTGTGTTATCTTACTCCTTCCACCATATTTTCCACTGTAAGAGTGACCTGGATTCCAAAACAGCAGTAACCATATCTAACTAGTCCTAAAGTGTGGTCCAGTTACATGATGACCATGAATTGAACATTTATTTTACAAATGGTGAATTCATCCTATATGTCACAATTGCTTCTTTGACTGTTCCTAATTTTAACATTAACACAAGAACTCAACTAGCTTGTGTAATATTTTTATCGTTTTGCAATTTTTGAAAGGTGTAGGATATATTATTGTTGACTGTTTGGTAACCTGAGGCTGTTTTGGAAGCAATCTTAGATGATATTCCTCTTTTTCTCATTATATATTCTTTATATTCCTCTATTTAAGTTTGAAAATCTTTGTGTTCTCTTTTAATAGGCTTTTAAAAAACTTTTTGGCAATCACAATAATTGACTTTAGTGATAAAAGAGAAGTCACACAAGAAATATTCATAATAAACACAATGATGTCAATCTCATCTACTTTACTTATTCTTTCCTTTTCTGGTTCCAATAACAAATTGTCTAAACAACAAGCATCCATCATTGTGTTAAACAAATCCCTCCTTGGAAAAAAATGATGTGCTCACCAATCTAGTTTTCAGTGATGATTTAAATGACTGTGAAGTGAGGCAGCTACATAGTGTGATAGCAGATCAAGCAGGGGTTTCAAAGGTGAAATCAAACTACATCCAACCAGGAGAAAGAGGGGACTGTGTGAAAATAATTACCTAAATGAAAATGAAATAGAAACATGCATGGACAATCTACCAAAGACTGAGGCCTAACTCAGAAAAGAAAAACTAACCAGCCAGTAATTACTCCTCTGGCCAGGTGTTGCTCTGGCAAGGTGTTATTTTTTAAAAAATTATGCATATAGTGTTCTATTTCCATGTGTCTCTGCAGGACTGAAGAGAGCACCAGATTTTGTTACAGGTGACTATAAGGTACCTAGTGGTTGCTAGGACTTAAAATCAGGAGTTCAAGAAAAACAGCCAGTGCTCTTAACTGCTGAACCATCTCTCCAAGAATGATTTCTTTTTGTTTTGTTTTAAAAATTCATTTATTCATTTGATAACAGTGTTCTGTCTGCTTGTATGCCTGCAGGACAAAAGAGGGCATCACATGTCATAACAGATGTTTATAGGCCATCATGTAGATGCTTGGAACTGAATTCAGGACCACTGGAAGATAGACAGTGCTATTAACCACTGAAGCATCTCTCCAACCCTGATTTTCTGTCTTAAAGTTACTGCCATGTTAAGTTTATTATCAGTGTGTATTGGAGAGAAGCTCCCAAATTAGCCCATTGACAAACCTGGGACATTGGTCAAGCAACTGGTACACAAGACCAAAGGACCCAACATTGCTAAGCATGACTGCTGAGAAAGATGTTCAAAAATTTTTGTCAGTGAATATTTTCTTCCATAGGAAGTAAAACTCTCAAATAATAAGCATAAGGATTCAAATTTATCTAATGAAGTGTGAGCTTTTAATTGTAATCTAGGTTCAGTAGTGTTGTAAACCATTTTTGTATGTTAAACTGAGGGTGATAATGACTGTGATGTTTTTCTAACTTGAGTATGCCCAACATATTTTAATATATTATAATTTATTATTTATTATTATTTCAAAGAGCTAAGGTCCTGAAGTACTCTCCAAAATAGGATGCTACTGTTGTACACAAAGAGGCATTGGGCATTGTCTATTGGTTTCACTGACAATGGATTTCTGAGGATATTGTATTGCTGTTTGCTTAAGAATGTGGGAGAGAGAGAGAGAGAGAGAGAGAGAGAGAGAGAGAGAGAGAGAGCACTGTCTTATCATGGACCTAAGAATGGAGTGAAGTTTACTATATGTATATGTGTAGTATATGTATATATGTAGATATATAGATATATACATATATATAGAGAGAGAAAAAGAGCCTACATAAGAATGTAGTTTCATTTATATGTATATTTATAGGCTATTGTATTAGGGACATAAGTATTTCATTCACTTTATACACACATACACACACACACACACACACGCATATGAGCCTTGGTGTAATGAAATTTTCATAGTATTAAACCCAACACTTTTCCTTCAACTCAAACTCTGATAATAACCTGTGCCCAGTATGACTTTAGTCCACGGCATTGTGTGACTGGCAGCAGAGGCAGATGGTGTATTCAGCATTGATCTACGTAAATCAAACTAGATAAAAACAAGCTTGACTTTTTAGGTCAAAATCACCCTAGAGCATAATTGTTTTACTGATGGACTCATGGTTTTCTTGCTTCTCTTGTCAGAATCTGAATGGAACTAAGTTATGATTTCCTAGTCAAAGGGAAGGGTTGTTTCTGTCATTGACATATAAGAAGGATTAATGTCTGGATCACAATTAGCAGTGCAGGTTCCAAAACTCTTGAATCTTGATCAAGAAGAAACAGAAAGCACCTTCTCCCAGTGTGGCAAGTTCAGGCATTATTGAGGTAGACCTAGAGGCATAGCTTTGGGGTCACAGGACCCTGTAAGAAGTGTGGCAAGCTCCCATTGAAAACCCACTGAAACATTGTCTTTTTGTGTTGTAACAAAAAAACTTCGACACTGTTATTGTGGGAGATGGTTCAAACTTCCACACCATCAATGTGGGAGATGTTGCAATGCTCCAAAAATTGCTGTAAGGTTCAATTTTTATCAGTGATTATTTATATAAACTCTTAATAATATTAATACTTTATATAATCAATTAACAATAAATAATTTATACAAAATGCCAGATCATTCATCAGAAAAATGTCAGACAACATAGAGACTCCAGTGCAACTTTGATCTCATTGGGATCAATGCAGGTAGCATAGTGGAGGCAGCTAGTGTGAGATAAACTGGATTCAGGACAACCAAAGAAAGTTGCACCACGGCCTCAACTGAGCCAAAAGCAGAAAAAAGCAACTCTGTACTTTTAAACTAACTCTTCTTTCTTATCTTGGTACTGTTTCTCAGAGTAGCATTTCAACTCCATCTGCTGATGTCTTTGGAGTCTCTCTGGTATCTCTGAAGTTTCACTGAATTCTCTCTGATCTCACTGGAGTCTCTATGTTGTCTGACATTTTTCTGGTGTCTCTACAATCTCTGAAGTCTCTGTTAGTTCTGGTGACTCTGGCATCTCTCTGGTGTCTTTGAAGTCTCTCTGGAGTCTCTATAGTCTTTCAGGCATCTCTCTGGTGTTTGTGGCATCTCTCTGGTGTCTGTGAAGTCTCTCTAGAGATTCTCTTTTGTCTAAACCTTACTAGTGTGGAGATTAAAGGTCTATAATCCCAAGTGCTGAAATTAAAGGCTGAGACACCCATTGCCTGGCTCTGTGTGGCCTTGAAGTTATAGACCCAGATGGATCTGAGACTCCCTGAGTGCTCATATTATGTGTTACCTCTGCTCAACTTTGATGGCTGACACTGCAGCTGCCTCTGTCCTAAGACTCTGGGACAAGCTTTATTTGTTAGAAAACACACTTCAGATCCCACTCCACCTATAGGAACACCTGACTCACTCTTGAGGGAGGGGGGACAAAACTGGATTTGCCAGGAGTGGAGACTGAACTAAGCATTATTGGATCAATGGAACCATGGGACTGTCTGCTGCCTGCCCACAGAGGGGATGGGGAGTTGTGGAGAAGAAAAATATGGCCTGATGTAGTGGGAGGGGGAAGGGACCTTGAATAAGAATATACAGGGATAGAAAAAAATTCAGAGGGAAAGCTGAACACAAACTAATTTTATGTGTAGCAAATTATTTGCATTATCACCCTTGATAAGTCATGCTTATGATTTTTATTTTCTTTATAGTTATTGTTAACTTATCAGCATTTTAAATTCAATTTACTGTTATTCTTGATAAATACAAAATTTAAAAAAAACACAAAATATCAACACAAAGACCTTCCATTTCTGACCAGCCAGGCTGATGCTTGGTTTTTCTCTGCCAATTATCATGCAGGTAATTGTACCACAGGCTAGCCCATAGGCCCATCTCCTGGAAAAATTTCTCTTACATTTAGTTTCTCTTACAAGAATTTAAGTGTGAGTCAAATTGACATCAAATAACAAGGGTAACTATATTGACTCAGCATTTACTGTGCAGTTTCATGAATCTAGATGAAAGAAACATGTAACAGAAGAAATATCAGTGTTAACTGTCTCTACTATACAGAGCAGATAATGTTTTCAAAGTACTGATGAATAATGATTTCATAGATATTCAAGTTATAAGAATGAAACAATGAGTCAGGTCATGGTGCACTCTGCTGTGGACAAAGAGTGGATTAATTCAGTTTATATTGAAAAAACAATACAGGTTCAGGTGATGGTGCCTTTTGCAGTTGAGGGGACAAAACTGGTTAAGTTTATATGAAAATAAAGAGACTCGTGACAGTGATCTCTGCTGCAAAAATAAAAAACTCATGGTGAATTAGTCAAGCTTATAAAGAAATAAACAGAGTCAATTGATGGCACCCTCATCTGTGGACACACGGTGGGTTATTCCAGTTTCTATAAAAATAGACAGGGTCAAATGACTATGTCCTGTGCTAAAACAGGATAGTTTATTTCAGTTTATATAAAAAAACAATGTCAAGAGATGGTACCCTCTATTGTGGGCATATAAAGGTGGTTTATTCCAGTTTATATAGAAATAAACTGGATCAAGTTAAGGCACCCTCTGCAGTGGACACAGGGAAGTTTATTCTAGATTACATAGAAATAAATGGGTCAGGTGACAGTGCCCTCTGCTGTGGGGAAACACAGGACAGTTTATTCCAGTTTATATATATATACATATACCCTATTTTATATATGTATAAAATAGGGTCAGGAGATGATGCCCTTTACTGTGGAGAAACAGAGATTGGTATATTTCAGTATATAGAGAAATAAACATGATTAGGGAATGGCATACTCTGTTTCTGAGACAGGGCAGTTTATTCCAGTTCATATATGAATATTCAGGGTCAGGTGACTGTCCTCTCTGCTGAGGACACAGAATGGTTTATACCAGTTTATAGAGAAATAAACACTCAAGAGATGATCCCTTTTGCTGTGGTTGGGACACAGGGGAGGTTTATTTCAGTTTAAATAGAAATAAAGTGTCCAGTGATGATGCCATCTTCTGTAAACATAGGATGATTTATTCCAGTTTATATAGATGTGAGTGGGTTCAAGTAACAGAACCCTCTACTGTGCACACAGGGCAGTTCATTTTAGGTTACATTGAAATAAACAGGGACAGGTGACTAAGCCATCTGATGTGGACACATGGTGATTTATTCCAGTTCATATAGAAGAATCAGGTGATAGTCCCCTTTAATCTGGATTGGATGTAGGGTGGTTTATTCTAGATTATATAGAAATAAATAGTTTTACATGACAGTGCCCTCTGATTTAAAAACAGAGTGAATTAATCCAGTTTATATAGAAATGAATAGGGTAAAGTTATGGTGCCCTCTGCTGTGAGGAGTAACAAAGGGCTATTTATTCCAGTCTATAAAGAAATAAAAGGGTCAGGTGATGGTGCCCTCTGCTGTGCACACAGTGTAGTTTATTGCAGATTATAAAAAAATAAACAGGGCAGATGATATCACACTAAAATATTGGCAGACATAGGTTCATTCTGCTGTGTAAAGAACACAGGGCAGTTTATTCCAGTTTACATAGAAATAAATAGTGTCAGGTGATGACCTATCTGATAAGGACACAAGGTGGTTCATTTCAGTTTATATAGCAATTAAAAGGAGTCAGGTGACAATGCCCTCTGTTATGGGTACAAGGCAGTTTATTCCAGTTTATACAGAAATAAACACTCAGGTGACAGCATTCTCTGCTGTGGACATAGGGCTATTTATTCTAGTTTATATATAAATTAACAGGGTCAGATATCAGAGCACATAGGTGTGGACAAAGAAATTTTTATTACAGTTCATAAAGAAATAAGCAGGGTCAGGTGCCAGCACTTTTGCTGTGCACACACACGGCAAAGTATTTCAGTTTCTATGAAGATAAACAAGGTCAGGTGAGGGCGCTGTTTGTTAGGAAAGAAGAGGTCATTTTATTGCAGTTTATATAAAAATGAACAGGTTCAGGTGATGACACCCTCTGTTGTAGACACATGGCAGTTTATTTTAGTTTGTATAGAAATAAATAAGTTCAAGTGATGGTGTGCTCTGCTTTGGAGATCACATTGGGTGGATTATTCCAGTTTACATAG
Source organism: Sigmodon hispidus (assembly GCA_004025045.1). NCBI lineage: Eukaryota > Metazoa > Chordata > Mammalia > Rodentia > Cricetidae > Sigmodon > Sigmodon hispidus. The sequence goes on from PVIH01023831.1 coordinate 20,962, forward strand.
AAATAAACAGGATGAGGTCAAAGCATCCTCTGCTGTTGTTGGGACAAAGGGTGGTTTATTTCAGATTTTATAGAAATTAACTGGGTCAGGTGATGGCATCCTCTGTTGTAAATGGGACTCCAGGCAGCTTATTTCAGTTTATATAAAAATAAAGAGCCTCAGGTTATAGTGTTCACTTTTGTGGATACAGAACAGTTTTTTTAGTTTATATAAAAATTATCATGGTCTGGTAGAGCAACCTCTGCTGTAAATGAGATAAAATGCAGTTTATCCCAGTTCATTTTTTAAAAAAGTCAGGTGATGGAGCACTCTGCTGTGAACACAGGGCAGTTTATTCCAGTTTATATAAACTCAAAGGATGAAGTGATGGTACCATCTCCTGAAGGGAGAACAAAGGGCAATATGTTTACTTTTAATTTGAGACATCACATGACTTTTCCAGGGCCTCCCATAATGTAAGACCATGCCCTGTGTCCTTACTCCTTGTTAATGACATCACCTGACTGTTTACAGGCCCTGTCCCCTATGTCAGACCACACTCTGTGTCCTCACTCTTAGTCCATGACATCATTTGACTGTTCTCAGGCCCCATTCTCTATGTCAGATCAAGCCTGTGTCCTCACTCATGTCCATGATATCAGTTGACTATTCTCAGGCCACACCTTCCATGTCAGACTTTGCCCTGTGTCCTCACTCCTAGTCTGTGACAACACCTGACTATCTTCAGGCCCATCTTCTATGTCAGATCAAGCCTGTGTCTTTACTTCAGTAGCTGTAGGATCTTCTGATGGTCTGAACTTGCCTAGCAACAGCCCATGTCATATTTCCTGATTATTCAGAATATGCCTAGAAACAGCTACTGCCAAACCCTGATTGTAAAATCTGCCAAGCATCAGCCACTGTCTATCTCCTGATGAGTCAGAATTTGCTTTGCAACAGCTGCTGTCAGATCTCCTGATGATCAGAGGCTGCCTATAAACAATTGCTGTCAGATCTGAGTAGTCAAAATCTGCCACAGAAAAACCAATTTAAAACCTCTGATTAGTCAGAATCTGCCTAGCAACAGCTGTTGTTATATATTGATTAATCGATGAATGCCTAGCAACATTTGCTGCCAGATCCTAATTGGTCAGAAGAATCTTCCTAGCAATAGCAGCTGTCAGATCTTGACTTGTCAGAATTTGCTTAGCAAAAGCTGCTGTGAAACCTCTAATTGGTCAGAATCTGCCTAGAAACAGCTGCTTTCAGTTCCTCATATGGGTCATAGTCTGCCTGGTAACAGCCCCTGTGAGTTCTCTTGATTGGTACAAATCTACATCATAACCCTGTCAGGTGGCCTAATGGTCATTATCTGCCTAGTAACAGCTACAGTAAAAACTCCTGAGTCATCAAAATCTACTTAGTAACTGCCACTTTCAGATCCTGATTGGTCAGATTTACCTAGAAAAAGACACAATCAGATCTGCCTAGCAACAGCCTCACTCAGATCTCCTGATAATCAGAATTTGCCTAGCAACAGCCCCTGTAAGATATTCTGATAGTCAAAATCTGCCTAGTAACCACCACTGTCAGATCTTCTAACTGTTCAGAATCTACCTAGCAGCAGTTACTGTCTAGTCCTGATTGATCAGAATCTGCATAGCAATAGCCACTGTCAATTTTTGACTGGGCAGTGTCTGCCAAGCAACAGCCGCTGACTATTGTTCAGAATATGCCTGAGAGGATGATGGGTGCATTTGTTCATGATGCAAAATTATGTTTTTTCATATAAAGCATCTATTTCCCATTTGTAATTTGTTTCTGACTTTTATTTTACTCATGCATTTCTATCTTTGTGCCCTGCTCTGCAGTAGGGAAAATGGAAAAAACATAGGAAAAAATTTATATTTTCTTTATATAAGATTTTAATTGTGATTTTTTTAATCACTGCAGGCAAAAGAGGATGAAAAGTTCCACATGGAGAACTTAAGGGTGAACCATTCACTACACACATTGTTTGGTGAACATGTATAACATATATGACATGATGCTCATGAGGGAACCAATTAAAATAAGGAAGCTCCTGACACATTAGAAGTTTTGTCCAGCAAGTTACTTACTTAAAATATTATATATATAGATAAATTTTATTTATATGCTTCAACTCTTCTTAAATAAAAAATAGTATATATATGATAATATGCATGGTATGTGATTTAATATGAAATAAAATGTATATAAAATATCATATATCATATTATATATATTTTATAGCATTTCTTTAACTAAAAATAAAAAATAATTTATATATTATGCATATTGTAATGCCACTTGTAATAAACAATTATTATATATGGTATAATATATAAATTATTATAGTATATTGCATCAATATAATTTCTAGCACTTGTTGAGATTGAAAATATATTTTAAAATATGTGGTATATCATATCATAGTAAGTTACATATTATGTCAGAATATATTAGGATATAATTTATTGATTTTACATTATATGTGGTCCTGCCAACTTTAAAATAATATTATATAATATAAGGAAACTTTATTAGTTTCTTTAAATATCATTATAAACTATTTTATTATATGTTGCAGCATAGTGATTAAAAGTAAATTAAAATAGTATTGTAATAATGGCAGAGAAACAAAAACTCAGGAGCAGTGACGTCATCTTAGGGGAAAGGGCCTGTGTCCCTCCCACAGTGCTCAACTGTCAATCGCCCTATGTCCCTCCCACAATGCTCAGCTATCAATCATTCTAAGAACCAACTGCAGGGGTCTCTGAGGGGCGGATTCGAACCCTAACTAGAGAGGTGACAGGAGACACACAAACCAAAGTGCCACAACTGACCAAGACACATCTAATCGTGAACCACTGAACCCATGGGCAAACGTCAGTGCAAGAAATTACATAATAATACAAAGGGCAATATGGTAACTCCAGAAGAGAGTGGCGATCTTACAAATACAAGACCTGAACTGAGCAATGAAGAGGAAACAGAAGGAAGCAACACCAAAAATTCCTTTTTGATGATCATCGAAGCTCTCAAAGA
>PVIH01023832.1:0-5000 GCA_004025045.1 Sigmodon hispidus
CCATCCATCCATCCATCTACCCATCCATCCATCCACCCACCCATCCATCCATCTATCCATCCATCCATCCATCCACCCATCCAGGCTCTGAAAGGCCTTGTCCATGGTACTTCTCAGTGTGGAAGACAGACCCAAGCCTCCCCTTTCTGGAACCCAAATTCCAGGGCATAAAGGCAATCAACATAAAACATTTTTGTGATTCATTTATTTTAGATGATGACCACTGGAATGGGCATCACAGGCTTCAAGAAGATATAGGCCATAGATATTGGAATGTGTTCTCAGAAGAGGGACCTAAGTCGTGTGGGGTAGGACTTCCTCAGGGGAGAAAGGCCACATGATGTATAATAGAAGGGTGTTCCCTGGGGAGGAGAAAGAGCTATGTGGGGTGATGTGAGGGTGTTCCCAGGGGAGGAACCCAGTGCTGCATGGGGGTAGGTATAGGGTGTTGTCACAGGAGGGAGGTAGTACTGTATGTGGGAGCTTGGAAATGTTGCAGGCTTTAGGTAGTCAGTCCCACTGAGTAGGTGGCATCTCAGGGTACAAGTACGTGGCAATGGCAGACAGGGGACTACACCCACAGGAGGTGATTAGTGCAGTGTCCAAAGATGGCTTGCAGGGGGTTTCACCACTCCCCTAAGGCAGGAACCTGGAGGCAGGAACTGAAGCAGAAACCATGGAGGACCACTGTTTACTGGACGGCTCCTCATGGCTTACTCAGTTTGCTTTATTACACAACCCAGGAACATCTGCCTGGGGGTGGGGACTACCCACAGTACGATGGGCCCTCCCACATCCATCAAATCATTAATCAAGAAAATGCCCCCCACAGACAAGTCTATGGGCCAGTCTGACAGATACATTTTCTCAGTTGAGAGTCCCCTCTTTCCAAGAGCCAGTTTGTGCCAAGTTGACAAAACCCTACCAAACAACCATGTTATTGTCTCTGCTTGGAACTTTCTTCCTGGCTTTGCTTTTTCTTTTTTTTAAAGATTTATTTATTTATTATGTATACAGAAGAGGGTACCAGATATCATTGTAGATGGTTGTAAGCCACCATGTGGCTGCTGGGAATTGAACTCAGGACCTCAGGAAGAACAGTCAGTGTTCTTAACCTCTGAGCCATCTCTCCAGCCCCCTCTTCCTGGCTTTTCTAATGGCTACCTTTTTATACCCTCAGGCCCCAGTTAAAAAGTCACCTCCGGGGGCTGGAGAGATGGCTCAGCGGTTGAGAGCACCGTCTGCTCTTCCAGAGGACCCGGGTTCAATTCCCAGCACCCACATGGCAGCTAACAGCTGTCTGTAGTTCCAGTTCCAGGCAAACACCAAGGCAAATAAATAAATAAATAAATAAATAAATAAATAAATAAATAAAGTCACCTCCGCTCTCAGAAGCCATTGCCAGTTTCCCTGCCTAAATAGCACCCTTGGTCTTTGTCATTTGTCACTCATGGCTGTATTAAGTGGGTCCTCTTCATTTCTTTTTCCTGCAGTTTGGTGATGCAAACATCAAAGAGCAAGAGTGAGCACAGGTCAATAGCATGGCAAGGACAAAGGCATCAGGGCATGGGTGCCATCATACGGCTGTAAAGCACAGTCCTTGACTACACAGTTGTGACTTGGGTAAACCTTTGAGAGCCATTTTGGAGGAGAAGCCATCAGGATCGGGCATCACTATGGGCGTAGCAACCAACTGAGTGAGTCTTTGGGGGCATCCCCACATGATCGACTCTTTGCATCCAGTTTCTGGTCCCTCCTTTCCTTGTGCGCACACATCATCTCTGCCCAGGGAGAGAAAGAGGGTCAAAGAGATGCTTTGGGAAATGCCTTTGTTGTTATCATTAATAGTCAGGCCAGAGTATCCTGTGACTGGGTCTTTCTTCCCTTGACTGGTCCCTGTCTCAGGTCAGCCCACAGAACCTGAGCAAACATCCCAACCTGGTGTGATGTCTGCCACAGCACAGGGTGTTCAGTCTCAGAGGAGGAAGCATGTTAGCTGTAATTAGCCTGGGCAGTTTGTGGTCACAATGGGGAGTGGGAAAGATGGGGTAAACCAGGGCGATGAGGGGGGGCAGCTGGGTAGAGAGGTCAGGCGACTGACTGCCCTACCTGCTGTTCGAGTCAGAGATGACCTAAGCTTGTTTTCATCGGTCAAATCTTGAATGTCCCCCACAGGTTGGGTGGTAAAGGCGTCGTTATCTCTGGATAGCACTGTTAGAAGGTATGCAGGTCACTGGAGACACCCTAGAAGGGAACTGCAGACCTTGGCCTTTCTTCTTTTCTTTTGTTCCATGGCCATGAGGTGAGTAGTTTTTTGGGCCACACACTTCCCACCCTGACAAACAGCATGACCACCAGAGGCCCAAAGGTCTGAATTTCCCATCTCAGGCTGAAGCCTCCAGAACTGTGAGCTAAAAGTCCTTTTCCCTCACAGATAAATGATCTTGAGTGTTTTTTATTTTTTACTTTTTAAACAGTTCTTTTTTAATTATTTAATTGCTTTGGTGTTTGTCTGTGAAGGGTGTTGGATCCCCTAGACCTGGAACTACAGACAGTTGTGAGCTGCCATGTGGGTGCTGGGAATTCAACTCAGGTCCTCTGGAAGAGCAATCAGTGCTCTTAACTGCTGAGCCATCTCTCCAGCCCTTATTTTTTACTTTTTAAAAATATTTATTTATTTTTTTTACGTGAATTGGTGTTTTGCCCGAATGTATAATTGTGTAAGAGTGTCAGGTCTTGGAATTACACATAGTTGTTCTTGGAATTACAGACAGTTGTTAGCTGCCATGTGGATGCTGGGACTCAAACTCAGCTCCTCCAGAAGAACAGTCAGTGCTTTTAACTGCTGAGCCATCTCTCCAGCCCTATTTTTTTTTTTTTTACTTTTTTTTTTTTTTAAACTTTATTTATTTATTTGCCTTGGTGTTTGCCTGGAACTGGAACTATAGACAGTTGTGAGCTGCCATGTGGGTGCTGGGAATCGAACCCGGGTCCTCTGGAAGAGCAGACGGTGCTCTTAACCGCTGAGCCATCTCTCCAGCCCCCCCCCTTTTTTTTTTACTTTTTAAATAAAAACAAATCGTGTGTATGTGTATGGGTCTATGAGTGCCAGCGTCTGTGGAAGCATTGGATCTTCTAGAGCTAGAGTCACAGGTAGTTGTGAGCCACAGATTTGGAGACTAGAGTCAACCTTGGGTCATCTGCAAGAGCAGTCAGTGCTCTTAATCACTGAGCCACCCCCAATGGATGTATGTGGTTTTTTGTGTGTGTGTGGGTGGGTGGGTGTGCGTGTGCGCGCGCAGGTGCATGCATGCACCTGATACCCATGGAGGCCAGAAGAGGGCACCAAATACCTTGGAACTAGAGTTAAGAACAGTTCCTGGTCACCATGTGGGTACTAGGAACTGATCTGGGGACCTCTTGAAGAATAACAAGTACTCTAAACCATTGAGCCATCTCTCCAGCTCTCTCTCTTAGAGTTTTGAAGGTTTTGTTATTGTTATTTTGTTTTGTTTTAAATCCTGCTATGTATGGAACTACCAATCCCCCTGCCACAGCCACTTTTTATTATTATTATTATTATTATTATTATTATTATTATTATTATGTTTATAGTGTTCTGCCTGCAGGCCAGAAGAGGGCACCAGATCTCATTACAGATTGTTGTGAGCCAGTATGTGGTTGCTGGGAATTGAACTCAGGAGCTCTGGAAGAGCATTCAGTCTTAAGCTCTGAGCCACCTCTCCAGCCCCTGCTTCGGCCTCGTGAATTCTGGGATTGCAGGTGTGTACCACCATGCTCAGCATGAATCTCTGCACTCTTCAAACACCAGTAATAAACTTTGTTATGAGAATCTGTGCGATGTGTAAAGCTTCTTTTCCTAGGGCTTTAGAAAGTCTTGAGAAAGAATTTATCTGAGATAGACAGGCAAGCAATCCCCTTCTCCTTTGCCCCACCCCAAGATAGGGTCTCTCTGTAGCTCTGGCTGTCCTGGAACTCACTCTGTAGACCAGGCTGACCTCAAAATCACAGAGATCCACCTGCCTCTGCCCTCTTTGCAACTGTTCAATTCTTATATGGCCTGGGTTTGATAAGGACGATCTTGTCACTGGGAACTTTCTCACAGCCAAGCTGATTTATGTGGAATTGAGACACAGGTGAAAGTCAGAGAGCCTTGCCAGGGTCCAGGAGCCCAAGAATGGCAAAGAAGAAGGTCTGAAGTGGATACTGGTGTAGTAGGTTGACATAGCTCTCCAATGGTAGGAATTGATGTCAATGATCAGACTCCACTCCTGGGATAAAGCTACATTAGAAGATGACAGCGTATCAGGTTCAGCACTGAACACAGGGGAAATATCAGAAGGGTAAGGGAGGTGGTGAAGGTGGGCTTTTAGCCAGGAGCACAGGGGAAGCTTGGAGAAAAAGAAGGCCAGAGCCATGGTTCCTCATGAAAACCATCCTTTTTAAAGCCAGCATGATGAAAATGTTAACCCCAAGGACGGGAGGAGAAAGATCCCTAGTCCAGATCATCAAGGCCAAATTAATTAAAGCAAGCTTTAATTCCTGGACACAGGCTGCCTCCATCTAAGGCAGGGTTCAAGAGGGCAGCATTGGATGTATGGAAAACAGGGCTTTTATAGCTCAGGAGTGGGGGGTTCCAAATGGGGGATTTGGTGGGCAAATTAAGCATGCGCAGTTGGGGTGTTACAGGAGCAGAGCATAAGAATAACAAGTTAGTCCTTCCTGAAACAGAGGCAAGGCTACAAGGTGGGCATCCCAGGGCGTCATAGCAAGGTTTGCCACAGTCATAGGTCATACAACCTTTGGAAACAAAAGTAGGTTTGCAAGGTGGTCATTACAAGTTTTTGAAACAAAGAAATGGTTGCTGTTTCCTTGACAGGCAGGACAGAACCATCTGTAGTTAAGGTTACAGATGGAGTGCAGCCCAATCCTTGAGAAACAGGTTTGGTCATATATAGGAAATGAATCTAGCTTGTCTT
>PVIH01023832.1:10000-24000 GCA_004025045.1 Sigmodon hispidus
CATGAACTTAGTCTGTCCATTTTACTTGAACCCGATGCTACCCTGGAGGACCAAAGTCACACACTTGTTACAGGGCCAATGGACAGGACAACCCAAAAGGCGTATCAGATATTGGGTTTCTTCTGATAGAGGGTAATGCAGCCAGTGCATTTATGTTTAACTCTTTACTCCTCTGGGTCTGGAGCTCACTTGGCAGAGGGGGAGAGACTGTGAGTGGCCCTGAGCTAAAGATGGCACTTTTTCTAGTTTACCCACGCAGGCAAGTTATGGCAGCTCCAGCTGCATTGAGCTGGACTCATCTCCCCATGCTATGTTTGGAGAAAAGAAGTCCATTTTGGCTAATCTCAACTTTTCCATCATTAAATCTGCACCTGCAATGTCAGGGGTCACCAAATAATAAAATGTGGCGTCTTTGAAACTGTTCGGTCACATGAAAAGGGGGCTGTGATTGAGTATATGCATTCCCTAAAACCTCATCAGAGACCCACAGTTCCAGGGGGGGGCGGAGGGGGGCGGGGGGGACAGCATGGAGAACCAGGCCCTGGGAAGAGACCCTTGGAGCTACAGAAGCTTCAGATGTGGTCCCCTGCTTTTGAAATTTGAGACTAAAAATAAATAAATACCCTGGTATTCTCTCCACCCACTCTCACACACCCAAGCTGGCCTCCAGCCTTTGTGGGCAGTTTGACCTAATAAATGCGCTTGGCTGACATCAAATAGTTTGGCTTTGACCGATCCCATTTAAATATGTGAATTAGTCATGAAGCAGACACAGCTTGGTGATCGGGATAAATTGCTGGACCCCATTGAAGGAGGAGGCAGAGAAGAGGAGGAAGGCATTTGGCCTTCTTGATTGGGTGCAGAGGTTAGAGGTACCCACCACCCTTCATATCTCTTACTCCCTCACCAAGCCCTAATTTGGTTTGAGGAGGAGACAATTCCCCAGCTATAGGGGGACAACAAGGCACAGGTCACTTGGTGCCACTTTGGATGCTTTTCTCCTTCCTTCAGGAAGGAAGGAAATAGCCCTTCGGAGGCCTCGCATTGGCTGCCCGAGCTACTGTGGATGGGCCCTGAATTTCACAGGAGGTGGACATTGGGTGGAATTCATAAGGACAACCTGCTTAAGCTAAAAGGGTCGCTAAAAAAGCAAGCCCCAGCCTGGATCTGCTATAGGTTTTGCTCTGAACCCAGCTCTGGCCTATGAGACACAAGAGAGAGACAGAGACTGGAAAGCTGGCCATGCCTCCCTCTACTCTACCCACACTCCCATTGGTCAGGGGGCAAGGTCAGCAGCTGTGTGATGAAGCAACCACATCGAATGGGTTGGACCTCAGGAGAGGATGATGGCACGTCCCCTCAGAAAGAAAAACCAAATTCCCGCTGATCTCTGGTTCCTTACAAATGTCTTTAACTACACACATGTCCCAGTGTGTCACCCACTGGTGCAAAACAAGTCTGCCTTTTAGCCCAGCTGCTTGCTGAGATTGGAGTTGGGTGGCAGCTGGCCCCAGACAGGACAATGTCAAGGCCTGCTATTTAACCCCTACCCGCCCCCCCCCCTTTAGCTTGGGCATTCTGCATAGTCTTCTGTCTTCACCAATTGCTCCAAGTCATAGCTGCCCACCACCAGTGACGCCCCGCACAGGCAGTTTGTTTGAAGTTGCTAAAGAGTAGTTTAGGCAGAGTGAGCTGACTGTCTTGATCTCCATGCGAGGAGTGAGTGAAAACAGTATGAAATAAAATTGCAAGCCCTGTGTTGCCAGGAGGAAAAGCTTCAGGGCAGGGTGCCAAGCCGGGCGTGAGCAAGGCTGTGATCACAGGCCCCAAAGCTTGGGGAAAGTACAGCTCTGAGGCTCCCAGCAGCTCTCTGCGGGCGCTGGCAGCTTTACCCTGGGTTTGCGGGCTCACTGCTTTAAACCGTGGCCGAGATCTGGAGTGGTGCCTGAAAGCAGCTTCGAAACGGTGAAGTCACAGCGCCCCCTGCTGGTGCACGACCGCAATAGCGATTAGAGCTGTTCTGAGTCTGGGCTCACACAGCATGTAAGATTGCTAGGCTCCCATTGGACCTGAAACTTGTCTGAAAGTGAGCAGCTTTTTTCTCCTGACCATTCAGTTCACTCACTTATTTCTAAAGTGAGGCCCAAGCACCAGCAAGGAGCAGAGAGCAATCTTTGATGCTGGCTGAGAATTGATTTAAAACCATAGTAAAAGGCAAGTCTGTTCTTTTATAAATGTGAAAAGCATGTCACTGGAAACGTGTCAAGTGGCAGCACTATGCCAGCTTGGCATCAAATGAGTCTTATAAATCCAACAACTCCCCTTGGGATAAAGCTGGACAGCTGCTTTCCCACCAAGGTCCTTTGTATACAATAGACCCTGAAACTTCTCAGATCCCCCGGCCAGAAACAGACACTCAACTGCCCAGATGTCACACTCAGATATAGGCTTGTCCATTTACTCTGACTTCTGAGGGCATGCTGACCTTGGCTACTTCTGTTGCCTTTGATTGTTATCGAGCAGGTACATATACCACTTATCATCAGCTCCAGGGTCTGTCACCTCCCCTCCGACATCCTAAAGGCTGCCACAGGAATCCTCAGATCAAGTGTATTATTAAAAGCTCTCTTTTATTTTATTCTGCATGTGTGAGTGTTTTCCCCATGGAGGTCTGAAGAAGTCAGCTCTTCCTGAATTGTAGTTAGAGATGGTTGTGAGCCACCATGTGGGTCCTGGGAGTCAAACCCTGGTTCTTTGCAAAAACAACCAGCGCTCTAGCCACTGAGCTATCTTTCCAGATTAAAAGTTTCTGAGGCTGGAGGAGCTCAAATTCCAAGCCCACCAGAGCTGAAGAGTGAGGTCAAGGACAACCTTGGCAATTTAATGAGACCCTATCTCAAAATTTAAAAAGTCAGAAAGAGGGAGGGATGTAGCTCAGTAGCATTTCTAGTTTATTACATAGGAGGCCCTGGGTCCTAGCCTCATGCTGTATCAAACAAAAGCATCACCTAACTGGTCCCATTTACTTCTCGGCCTTACGTCCCCATCACCTATGCGACAGTCACCACCTTTGCGGAGTTGATCAATTTTGTTAACAGCTATGCTGGGGATGGACCCACATCCTCAGGAGGGTCAGCTAGGGTCTTTGCCACTAAAGCAAAGTCTAAGCAGTTGTTTATCTCAGCTTTGATGCTCCTTCTGAGATCTCAGGGTCAAAGCTGTTCTTTCTCGGTCCCACAGGTGGACACAGACATTAACATACTTACTGGGTGATGACCTGGTCACCTCACAGTGTGGTGACTTCCAGGAGAGAGGGGAAGAGAGGGAGACAGAGAGAGGCAGGGGGAGAGAGGGAGGGAGAGAGAATGACATTTGCCTGTTGCTGTGTTTTCAGTCCCCAGCGCAGGGCCCAGGTGAAATGGTCCTAGCACACGGATGCTGTTATATCAGGGAGGCTGTGTTTTCAGGAACAGACAACACAATATTTCTTCTCTAAAGACAGATTTGGGGGGTTATCAGGAGAGTGGATGGGGTCATGTGAATCTCAATGACCCAGATTCCTTCCAGCCACCAAGACCCACAGTACACAGAGGGCGCCAGAGGGCCGCTGGCCAGGCACTGTGCTCAGTGACATCACAGTCCTTTTTGCCAGCCTTGTAGACTGTGCTGTGGCCCTGTGTAGCACTTTGGGTCAATTGCTTCATGTATTTTTGTTTGGTTTGGTCTGGTTTTTTTCAAGACAGGGTTTTTCTGTATTACAACCCTGGCTGTCCCGGAACTCACTTTGTAGACCAGGCTGGTCGCCAACTTGGAGGAATCCTCCTGTCTCTGTCTCCCAAATGCTGGGATTAAAGGTCTGATTCACAGTAAAAGCCTCAGATTAAATTCTGGAGAACTCCCACACTCTTCAGTGTACGTTGTCATTTCTCAGACTACAATAGCTGAAAGGGCTGGAACAGGCAGATGAGGAGAATAGTTTCATACAGCAAAGAAAATGGAGACCATTCAATGGAATGATTCATTAATTCAGAGGATGTTGGGTCAGCTCAGAGCAGAGAGCTTGCCCAGGCAGCCCGGGGTGGTGGATTCCATCTCCTGTATACCAAACAAGCAATAAGAAGCTCTATGTGGACCCTAGGCTGTCCTTGAACTGGCAATTTTTCTGATTTAGTCTCCTGAGGATATTGGCCTGCTCCATCAAGCCATGCTGGAAAAACAATTTTGAAAGAGAACTACCTCCTCATTGTAACACAGATGGAGCAAAAAGCCCAGTGAGGATGAGAGGTTGTTCAGGCTCGAATTGTCCTTGAGTGCCCCCCAGGTTGACCTTCAAATGAAGCACTACAGAAAGCCTATGTCCCCCCAAAGACAGCAGAGCATACTCTCAGGCTTTCCATCCACTCCATAATAAGTGATCTTTGTAGAAAAAAATAGAGAAATGCCATCATTTAATGCACTAAATGTGGTTAGTGTTTTTGCTGTGTTACTTTCAGAACCCTTAAATTGATATATTAAATTTACAGCAGGGAGCCAGAGAGCCTGCACAGCAGTTAAGATCAATTGATAGTCTTGCAGAGGACCCAGGTTTAGTTCTCAGCACCCACATGGTAGCTCACAACCATCTGTAACTTCAGTTCTAGGAGCCTCAATGCCCTCTTCTGGCCTCTTTAGGAATTGCACACACATGATGCACATAAATTTGGGCAAAATGCTAATACACATTATTAATAAAAATATACAAATCTTTTTAAAAATTAGCTGTATTTTATGTAGCTATTTTGAGACAGTGTCTCACTATGTAGTCCAGACAGGCCTGAAGCTCTTAATCCTTCTGCCTTAGCTTCTTGTTCTAAATGGTGGGATAACGGATCTTTCTACATCATTTTAGCCTAAGTTTGCCCACTTGCTGACATTTGTGCTTCTATCTAATATCTAAAGCCTGTTTTAATTTTTAAAAGTGTCCTCACTTGACCAGAGACACCTGCAAAAACAGAAAGTACATTCTACTCATCTCTGTAACTTCCAGCACCTAGTGTAACTCCTGGCGTATAGTAGAGATTCAATAAATACCTGCTAAGTGAGGGCATGGATGGATAAACTCAAAACTCAGGACTTACTGCTGATGGGAAGAAGAAATCATCAACAATTTTACCAAGAGGTAAGCCCTGTAATAGTGTGGCAAGACACACCATGGCTGCAGTAGTGGCATGGATGTTATGGGGACAGCCAATTACTTCCTAATTTGATAAAAGGTTCACTCCACAGGAGGAAACACATGCCTGGTACCATAAATCTGGCTAAGAACCCATGGCCGAAAGCTTAGAGAACCCAGGGATGAACCAATTGGTGTTATGTTGCTAAGAGGAAACAGTATTACAGTACTCTAAATTCATGTCTCTGCCCCAGAGCTCTCAGACCTCATCAAAGAGGTTTCTTTGTGTGGTGCTCAGGGTTAGCGCAGAAACTCATAACCAGTCAAAGGCAGAGAATTAGTGGCGTGTTCAGCCATAAGTGGGACATCCAGATTGCACACATCCCTCCAAGCTCGGGGATCACCACAAAAGGAGTAGAAGATTATAGGAGCCATATTTCAGAGAGGACTCAGGACACAGCAGGACAGTACACTCATGAATTCAGTTGTGACAAGCAGCTGTACAAGGTGAAGCCAATCAGCATTCCGTAATCGAGCAGGGATGTGCTCACAAGCCCCCACCCACAGCTGGGGACCTATGGGCAATCTGGATTCCAGGGAGAAGAATCGGTTTTCTGTAAGGATATAGTCCCACATAGGTTGTTCATGATATACTCGCATCTGTGAGTATGCAGGCAGCGCAAACTGGATTCAGTGGCCTTAAAAGGGAGGACACAGGTTAACAGGGAGTGGGATGGGGTTAAATCTAGAAAGAGTAGGGGGGTAATATGATCAAAAAGCACTATATGCTTGTATGAAGTTGCCAAAGAGTTAATAAAATACGTTAAAAGTTAAAATATGCCCTAAATCAAGGAAACAAGCTGGGCAGTGGTGGTGCACACCTTTAATTGCAGCATTCAGGAAGCAGAGGCAGGGGGAGCTCTGTGAGTTCGAGGCCAACTGAGCTTACCTAGAGAAACTCTGTCTTGAAAAACAAAACAAAAAAGGGAAGAAAATTTATAAAAAGGAAACAAAAACAATCAAACAAAAATCCCTTAAGATGTCATGCAAAGAGGGGCATTTTGCAACAGATAGACTCCAGTCCTTTTGCCCAGGCTAGCCTACAGTTTTAATCACCATCTTTCAGAAAGTGGCATGCTGAGGTTGCAGGCACATACCACCATGCCTAATTAGACTCCAAGTGATCCTCAATTTCACTGTTGCCACAATCTTTTTATTATTATTATTATTATTATTATTATTATTATTATTATTATCAGAAACAAGATTTTACTGGTCAGTGCTGGCTGGCCTGGATCTCGCTATGTATACTAGACTGAACTCACAGAGATCCTCCTGTCTCTACCTGCTGGGTGCTGGGCCTAAAGTCATGTGCCACGATGCCAGGCTCAGCTATCCATCCACTTTTGTTTCTGTATATAACACTTCAGTTCCTTTTAACTATTTAGCTAAGTTTTTTCCTGTAACTGAAAGCTGGCTTGGGTGGTTTTGATTCTGCATGAACCAACCCTACACACAAAACATGTGAAATCTTTTTTGTTCTATGACCCTGAATAAAATCCAGATTGTTTCGTGTACCCTCCCCATACAGTCTGGGACAGCCCAAGTCATAAACTACTGAGAAAATAGATACTGCAATCTTAGCTTATGCTAAAAAGTGTGCAACAAGAAGAAATTGCAAAACAGCATCATTGCCCTGAGGGAGTTTGAAGTGTGATTTGTTACATGGTGACTGCATAGCTCATGTTCCTTTTGTCACGTAATTATTTTGACACTTGAGTTATGAGCCTTCCTCTTTACTGTGGAAGGCCTTTGTTGCAAGGAGCTGCGTGTAGCCCAAATACTCCAGACAACCATGGCCCAGGACTCTGTGGTGGAAAGCCTCAGTTTCTCTCTTTTTTTTTTTCAAAAGATTTATTTATTATGTTTACAGTGTACAGAAGAGGGTACCAGATGTCATTATAGACAGTTGTGAGCCACCATGTGGGTGCTGGGAATTGAACTCAGGTCCTCTGGAAAAACAGTCAGTACTCTTAACCTCTGAGCCATCTCTCCAGCTCCCTTAATTTCTCTTTAGTTGACCTCTGTCCCTTCAGGAAAAGGCTGGAACATCCACTTTATCTGTGTTTGAGGGGACTGATCAGAGGGCTTTGGAAGTCCTGGTGACAATAGTGGCTTGCTGCCAAGTTCATTCATCATGACTTTTCCTTATTCAAAAGTTAAAAATAAGTGTTACGGAGGATTTCTGTCTCTCACACTTGCCCACGTTCCTCTTTAGGAAGGCTTTTCCTTTCCACACAGAATTAGGAAACCAATCCGAGAGCCGTGTTTTCTAAGGCCCATACACCATAAGCCTTTTAGGTCAGGAGAAGAACCTTTCCTGTTGCCATCATTTTGCTACAGCTAAAAAAGTTTGGCATGGGGACTAGAGAGATGGCTCACCAATTAAGAGCACTGACTGCTTTTCCTGAGGACCGGGGTTCGATTCCCAGCACCCACATGGCAGCTCACAACTGTCTGTAGTTCCAGTTCCAGGCAAACACCAAGGCAAATAAATAAATAAAGAATTTTTTTTTAAAATGTGTTTACCAATTATTATTTTTATTTGATCGTAGCGGTGTTCTGTCTGCACGTCTGTGGATCACTTGCTTACCTGGTGACTGTGGAGGACACAAGAGGATATTAGATCCCCTGGAGCTGAAATTGCCACCTGCCACATGGGTGCTTGGAACCAAACCCAGGTCCTGAGCAAGAGCAGCCAGAGCTCTTAACTACTGAGCCTCCTCAGCTCCTCTCCATAGCCCTTCACTGCTGTGGGTTCTGAGCATCTCACCTTGTCTAATTTCTGCTCCCCTTCCTCCCTCTCCCCTTCCACCCTCCTCCCTCTCCCCTCCCACCCTCCTCCCTCTCCCCTTCCACCCTCCTCCCTCTCCCCTTCCACCTTCCTCCCTCTCCCCTCCATTCACTTTTGGGCCACTTCCTCTGTCCTGTTAACCCTACCAATGGCCTGTGGGAGGGGCCAATTTGTCCTATCAGAGGCCAGTACTTCTCTAGATGTAGATCTCTGCTCATTTCAGTTACCAACTTTCTTTCATGTTTCTCTTGGCCTTTCCCTCTGGACACAGAACTAGAGCTGCTGCCTCAGATCAGGGTCTCAGTGTTAACCCTGTTATCCAGCTGGTGAACTGTGGATGCTCAGTTTATTTCTCCCTGAGTTCTAAACTCTGTAGATAATTTGGAAGCTGAAATTCTAAGTTGAACCCATTGACTTGGAATCTGATAAAAGCCTAAAGGCAGACAAAGTTATGGTACAGAAAGACAGAAAGCCAGAGAAAGGACTGGCCTGGATCTTTCACAAGAGCCTCCTTGCAAGAAGCACCTGAGCACCTTCAAATTTGAGCCATGGGCAGGGTATTTAGCCATAGGAAATTAGATTTGAGATTCCAGCCCACCCCAGGGAAAGCTGCTCACCAAGAAAGTAAAGAGACAAGCCAGGGCAGCCATACCTTTAATCCCTGCTCTCTTGGAAGCAGAGGCAGGCAAACCTCAAGAGTTCAAGGTCAGTTTGGTCTACATAATGAGTTCCAAGACTGCCAGGGTTATGTAGAGAGACTCTGTCTCAAAAATAATAAAATAAATAAGGAAAAAAGTAAAGAACATGAATGTAGGGTTGGGGGTGGCTTAGTTAAGGGTCCTTGTCACATGAACTCAAATGCCTGTGACAGTTCTAAGGTGAGTGGAGACAGGATCCCAGAGGCTTGCTGATTTCTTTCTTTCTTTCTTTCTTTCTTTCTTTCTTTCTTTCTTTCTTTCTTTTAAACTTTATTTATTTATTTATTTATTTGCCTTGGTGTTTGCCTGGAACTGGAACTACAGACAGTTGTTAGCTGCCATGTGGGTGCTGGGAATCGAACCCAGGTCCTCTGGAAGAGCAGAGGGTGCTCTTAACCACTGAGCCATCTTTCCAGCCCCCGGCTTGCTGATTTCTAATCCTGGGTTCAAAGAAGGGCCTGCTTCAAAAGAATAATAAAGGACAATCCCTGACACCCTCTCCTGTCCCCTGCAAGCATGCACCTCACACATATGCTCATATACCACATATATACATGCACATAAATTTTAAAAATCTTTTTTGGTGGGGAGGCCTTGACACAGAATTCTGCAGGTTTCTTTGTGTAGCCCTGGCTGTCCTGGAACTCACTCTATAGACCAGGCTGGCCTCACACTCACAGAGATCCACCTATCTCTGCCTCCCCTAGTGCTAGGGTCAAAGGGGTGTGCCACCACAACTCAGCACTAAATCTTCTTTCTTTCTTTCTTTCTTTCTTTCTTTCTTTCTTTCTTTCTTTCTTTCAAGAAATCACATGAAAAACCATGCTGGCAAGACTATTCTTGGTTGGCCATCAGAACTATGTAACAAGATGTTATTGCTGAAGACAACACATACTTTCTCTTCAGAACAGAGAATTCAAACTGGAAATGATGTGGAAATATCCACCATGCCACAAGATGTTATACAGGCCACTGAGAGAGCAAAGCTAACCCTTGGCTTACCTCCCTGTGGACCCTGAGTAGCACAGCACTGGCCTGCCAGGCAAGATATGCCCATGGGTGCCACAGTGAAATGGCAGTTACTGATGCAATTAATCACTTTCTGATTAGATTTACGGTCTGTGTCACTGGAGGGAACTCATGTCTGATGCTGTAAACCTGATTAAAATCTTGTAGGCAGGAAGATCCTGGGCTCTCCTCAGAAAGCCACTGTTATGGTGAGCTACATGGAGCTGCTGTGCCTGTTCATCCTCATAGGTCAGTGCCACCTTCAGCCTTGGCTGAAGAAGTTCTTTCTGTAGACTCCTAGCTAATCCAAGTGTTGAGAAGTACCTACTGAGTGCTCAGTCCTAAGTGGGACATCCTGGGCTCAGAGATCACCATGAAAGAAGCAGGGGGAAAGAAAAAACAGGAAGAAGGGAAGAAGGGTGGATGATGTCATTGTGCTCATGAACCCGTAGTGAGGTGCCTGACAGAAGACCTCCACAGGATTGGACCCATCAACAATCTGTGCTGGGGCAGGACCATAGGAAGCTCTGCCCCTTCCTGAGGAGCCACAGAAGGCACTTCTCTTCAGAGTGGTGGCCACTGGTAAGGTGCCTGTGCTTCTGTAAATAACTCCCCCTCCCTGTTCTCATGTAAGCAACAACGTTAAGTAAAATCATGGGGCTGGAGATGTGGCTCTGTGGTTAAGAGCACTGGCTGTTCTTCTAGAGGATCAGGTTCAATTCCTGGTACCCATGTGGCAGCCCCCTACAATTCCAGGGGATCTGATGCCCTCTTCTGGCTTAGCATGTTGCTGGTTCATAGACATACATGCAAGTTAAACATCTACACATACAAAAAAATAGCTTTTAATAGTTCGGACACACACACATACAAAGGCATTTCAAAGGGGCATATAACCTCTTTAGGCAGAGAGCCTGACCCGCTAAGGGGAGTAATAGGAAGGAGGAAGAGCCCTTCTGGTGACAGTAGTGTGCCCCTGAGGTCCCTCCACTCACAGCGGCTCCTATTGACTCTACAGAGCCAAACTCGGTTATGCACCACAGTCACCTGTGGAAATGGTTAAACTACAGACTTTTGGTCCCTATCCTAGCACACACCAACTGAACCAAAAATTTTAAAGAGAAATAAGCTTAAGAGGTGGGAGTCATGCCTCAGCATTTGTGGAGTCTAGATTCCATCCCTCAAAGCAAAAAGCCAAAATCTGAGTTTTCACATACCTGCTTGGTGATCTGGGTTCAGCATCACGTGGGAGCTGAGTGTGAAGACTTTTGTGCTCTGCTGCCTGCAAGGCCGCCTCCTTCCCTGGCTGTCCCTGGGTCACAGGGCAGCAGCTTGGTCACCCATTGCCTAACCTGCACAGCAGTCTGCCTACAGGAGGCTGACCCATACTACCTTGTATGAAGTGTTAGGATGGCTGACTCACCTTGAAGAACTTTGAAACCTGCAGATAAAAGGCGATGCCAATCCCCTCACTGTACTTACCGGCACCACAAAGAGAGTTCTTTGAGTCAATCACGGCTGCAGCTTCTCTGCCCACATATCTGTCTGTCCCCTGTGACCTCAGTGACTGACCCCCATCTCAAATTGCTCTTGGAGAAGCACAATGCAAAAATATTTCTTTCCAAGTGTTTCTTCCTGGGATCTACCTCAGCCCAGATCCTAGTGTTGAATTTTGCTCTATGGCTGCTCCCTGTGGACCTTAAATGCTCTCTCATTTATCTAGCAGCAGTCAGCATTCCACCGGGTGAAGGACGACCAGATGACGTCTTTGCCAGGCGGCCAAATGTCACAGCGGGGCCAGTAGCTTTTATCCTTCAGATATTGAATTTCACATCGATCAATATTATCAGCTCAAATATTGTCATTTTTATAAATAAAAACTGACTGACTATAAATCATTCTCTGGGCAGGTCGTTCGTTGGGAGAAAGCGGCCATTTGGTTTACAAGCTGGCCTGCCAGGTGTGTCTATTCAGCCAGCCAGCAAATCTGGCAGGTGAGATAACTCTCCCATTCACTCATTCATTCTCTGGCAGAGCACACTCAGTCAGGACAGAGGCAATTGCTAGCAAGCCCCAACCTTGTAAGCCCTGTGACCTTATTTGTAAATATGGTAATGCTGACCTGTACTCAGAGCCACAGTCCTTCCTACTGCTGAGACCCTTTAACACAATTCCTCACGTTGTGCTGACCCCCAGCCATAAAATTATTTTTGTTGCTACTTCAGAGCTGTAATTTTGCTACTGTTATGAACTGTAAGGTAAATATTTGTGTTTCCCAATGGTCTTTGGGGGTTGAGAATATGTATGGAGTCTCACCCCACAGCAAGCAGATTCCTGAGATCTAGTTCAACACTTCCAGGTTGAGATGGAGTTTTTTTTTTGTTTTTTTTTTTAAACTTTATTTATTATTTATTTATTTGCCTTGGTGTTTGCCTGGAACTACAGACAGTTGTTAGCTGCCATGTGGGTGCTGGGAATCGAACCCGGGTCCTCTGGAAGAGCAGCCGGTGCTCTTAACCGCTGAGCCATCTCTCCAGCCCCGAGATGGAGTTTTATATAGACTCAACTGTTGAGCACTGAGTATGTGTAAACCTCTATGATGTCCATGACGTCCTGCTTTAGGAGCATATTACTGGGGGTTGGAGTGACGCCTCGCTTGGCTGTGTGTCTTGTAGTGACTTAGCCTCTTTGTCTTCCATAACAAAGAGGATGGATTTTCATGATGAAGTGGGAGATGAAACGTAAACCCCCAGAAATGCTTTCTTGTCATTATGAATACAGTCATTATTTTCGCTGACAGACAGCTGTGTATATGAATGTGAACTAACTGTATGGGATTCTAATTTTCTTTTATGTTGATAGTAAAAGAGCTGGAGAGATGGCTCAGAGGTCAAAAGTATTGGCTGCTCTTGCACAGGACCTGAGTTCAATTCCCAGCACCCACATGGCAGCTCACAACTCTCTGTAACTCCAGTTCTAGGGGATCTGATGCTCCTTTCTGGTCTTCTTGGACACTGGATACACATGGTGTACAAACAAACATATATACATACATGCAGCCAAGACATTCAGACACAAAATCACAATAAATAAATATTTTTAAAGCCTGTATTATTGAAAGAAAGCTGAAAGTCAGAGAGTCAACCTGCCCAGGCCTCTGTGGCAAGGCCCCAGGATACAAATTTCACATGCATGTTTTCAGAACCCGGACATTCACAACCAGGTTTAATCTGAGCAGAGAATTCCTGGGTGGTCCCAGGGGAAGAGGAAAAGCCATGAGGAGGAAGCATAAAGAAGAAGTCTTGGACCGGACCTTAAATACTCTCGGGGATGAGGTTGAGGCTGCTGCATGTTGGGCTTTCTCAGGGGTATCATTGAAAGGACAGCTGATGGCAGGTTTGGAGGGCAGGTCCAGAAGATCCCCAACAACTACAATCGTGGCCACTGGCAAAGATTCAAACATACTCAATTTATGAACTGCAAGCCAATAGTACTGCCTTGATCTCTCTTTGAAGGAACAGCAAGAGAATAAAAACAAGCGACTCAGGAATCCTTTCTTTGCGGGTTTCCTTTCCTGCAATTCTTACTAATATTATCATTATTTTTGCAGTATTGAAGAAAACCCAGGGCTTCATGTGTGGTGGGCATGCTCTATCACTGAGTTACACCACCACCCTAGTGACCTCTTTCAATCACAGTCTTCTGGTTCAGTAGGTCTGGGTTGTTGCCAGAGACTGCATTTTCCAAAAGCTCCATGTGATGCTGTGCTGAGCCAGCAGCCATACTTAGAAAGACCCTGTGTAGTCTGCGACACTCATCTAAAATATAACGACACTGCTGAGGTTCGTCCCTAAGCAGCTCTGGCTGCCCACCTCCAATATTTCCAAGGCTCCCCGAGGACTGACCTCACAACCCAGGTCTCTGCCCAAAGACAGTTGACAGTCACCTTTACCTATCACTCTTTCTGAGGGGTCAGTGAGATGGGGGGGATGAGGGTAAGAACACTCCTATCCCCATGAATTAGGAAGAGCAGCTTTCCCAGTAGCAGTCTTGGGAGTTCTTAGGTGATGTACATTTTCTACATCACCATGTCACCCTGTGTACACTTTCCCACATCACCATGTCACCATGTGTACACTTTCCCACATCACCATGTCACCCTGTGTACACTTTCCCACATCATCATGTCACCCTGTGTACACTTTTCCACATCACCATGTCACCCTGTGTACACTTTCCCACATCACCATGTCACCCTGTGTACACTGTTCCACATCACCATGTCACC
>PVIH01023833.1:0-12830 GCA_004025045.1 Sigmodon hispidus
CTGAGAAATATGTATATTCCTTTGCCTTTGGGTGGAAGGATCTGTAGATATCTATGAAATCCATTTGCATCATAACCTCTTTTAGACTCCTTATTTCTCTGTTGAGGCTCTGTCTGGTTGATCTATCCAGGGTTGAAAGTGGGGTATTGAAGTCTCCCACTATTAGGGTGTAAGAATTGATGTGGGATTCGAGCTTTAGTAGTGTTTCTTTTACATATGTAGGTGCCCTGATATTAGGGGCATAAATATTCAAGATTGAAATCTCCTCTTGACCAATTTTTCCTGTGATGAATAAGTAGTGACCCTCTTGGTCCCTTTTAATTGCCTTTAGCTTAAAGTCTACTTTGTTAGATATTAGGATTGCAACCCCTGCTTGTTTCTTAGGACCGTTTGACTGGAAAATCTTTTCCCAACCCTTTATTCTAAGCCTGTGTCTGTCTTTGCAGCTTAGGTGTGTTTCTTGTAGGCAACAGAAGGATGGCTTCTGTTGTTGTATCCATCTTGCTAGTGTGTGATGTTTTATAGGAGAGTTGAGACCATTGATATTAAGGGAAATTAGTGATCATTGATTCATATTTCCTGCCATTTTTGGTGGTAACTTGTCTGTATTTCCTTTCTCTAGGGTATTCTTCTGTGGAATTATTGATTGTTTGTGATTTCATGGATGTATCTAGGGTCCTTAGGTTGGAGTTTTCCCTCTAATACTCTCTGTAGTGCCGAATTGGTAGATAGATATTCTTTCAGTCTGACTTTGTCCTGAAATACCTTGTTTACTCCATCTATGGTGATTGATAATTTTGCAGGGTATAGTATTCTAGTTTGGCATCCATGCTGTTTAAGCATCTGTATAACTTCTGACCAAGCCCTTCTAGCTTTCATCGTTTCCATTGAATAGTCAGACGTTACTCTGATGGGTCTGCCTTTATATGTGAGTTGGCCCTTTTCTTTTGCAGCTCTTAAAATTTTTTCTTTGTTCTGTATGTTTTGTGGCTGGATTATAATGTGGCACGCTGACTTTTTTTTGGGATCATATCTATTTGGTGTTCTGTAAGCTTCTTGTATCTTTATAGGCATTTCCTTCTTCAGGTTAGGAAAGTTTTCTTCTATGATTTTATTGAAAACATTATCTGTGCCTTTGAGCTGGTATTCTTCTCCTTCTTCTATTCCTATTATTCTCAAATTAGGACTTTTCATGGTGTCCCAGATTTCCTGAGCATTTTGAGTTATGGCTTTTTTAGTTTTACTATTTTCTTTGACTGATATATCTATTTGAGCTACTGAGTCTTCCACTTCAGGGATTCTATCTTCCATCTCTTAAACTCTGTTTGTTATGCTTGTATCTGTGGTTCCAGCTTTTTTCTTCAGGTTTTCTATTTCCATCTTTGCCTCATTTTGTGCCTTTTTTATTGCTTCTATTTCAGCTTTTATTTCAGCTTTTAGTTCCTGGCATGTTTCTTTCATAGATTTGTTCATCTCTCCCAATGTTTTGTTTGTATTTTCTTATATTTCTTTAAGGCTTTTTTTCATATCTTCTTTTAGAGCTTCAATGATCATCAAAAAGGAATTTTTGGTGTTGCTTCCTTCTGTTTCCTCTTCATTGCTCAGTTCAGGTCTTGTATTTGTAAGATCGCCCCTCTCTTCTGGAGTTACCATGTTGTCCTTTGTATTATTATGTAATTTTTTACACTGATGTTTGCCCATGGCTTCAGTGGTTTACGATTAGATGACTCCTGGTCAGTTGTGGCACTCGGGTTTGTGTGCCTCCTGTCACCTCTCTGGTCAGGGTCTGAGTCTGTCCTTCAGAGACCCCTGCAGTTGTTGGTTTGCTCAGTTCAATGTGGCGGTGGGTAGGCGTGCAAATTCACTCAGCAGGAGCTGTGGGTATGGTGACCAGCAGAGTTTTTCTGCCCCTGCTCCAGAGTGTGCTGGGACTCTGCAGACAGCACTTGGTCCCGGAAGCGGAACTGGAAGCTATGGGCTTATTTTCTGCATTTTGACCAGTGGTAGCTTTCTGTAATGGTTTCTGTCTGCTGAGGATATATTTTTCTTTCTCTGTCTGAGGACAGGTTTTTTAGATTGAAGTTCATAATTATCCTGGTTTAAGATACACAATTCTAGTAGGTCTTCTTCTGCAATCCATTGCCTCACTATCCTGGTTTGACTGGCTAGGTTTCCAGTTCCAAGCATGACTTCCCTCTGTTGATCATGTCTTAAATCCAATTAGACAGATGCTGATTACTGCCAAAACATGGTAGGTACCACTATTGCATTTTTAGGGACTATTGCCATTATGGTCATTGTTGTCATTTATTTTGTGTTAGTTCATTCCTCTATTCTTATCACCAAGTACTTAACAAAAGCAACCTAAAAAAAAAAGCAAAGTTTTATTTTGGCTCATAGTTTTAAGGCATATTCCATTATGATGGTAGTGAAACCATTATGGCAGGAGTAACTATGGGCAACAGATGAAGTCTTAAGTGAATGTGTATTGTTTGACATAAGGATAGCCATGTCAAGGACCCCAGTGCCTCAAAGCCATAGGGATGGCCAAGTATTTCCGTGGTTCATGTGTAGGTGTTGATAGTATGTGCAGAAAACATTTACTGTAGCTCCTTTCCTTCCAGATGTTACAGGTTTAGAGTGTTCCCCTATAAAGATCCCATCCCAGGATTACCTAAACCTGTCTCCTTATTCAGTTCCATAGAATAAACCCACATCCTCAAAACAGATATATAAAATAAACTTACTGAGGCTCCAGGCTAAGGTTTTCAGTATTTATGTCTGTCTCTGCTCTTTCTTCATTTCCTTGTGGCTTGTGGATCATATGTAAGACCTTAATGGCTGCTCCAAAACCATGTATGCCTGCCTGCTGCCACACTCCTTGTCATAATAGGCATGGACTCATCTTCTAAGTCTTCAATAAACTCTTTCTTCTATAAGTTGCTTAGGTGTGGTAGCTCTTCCTAGCAATAGAAAAGTAACAAGACACTGTGCCCTAGTATGGATGGCACCATTTTGGGGAAAGAATGCTGCCTTTGCCTATGTGTCTTCATGGCCTATTGTTGAGTGCATCTATTCTGCTGTTGTCTCTGCTTTCATCCCTTTACTGACCTTGGAACCCAGACCTCCAGTCTCCCCTAGGGACTGAAGACTCACATCTCCCAGGGAATCCTCCAAGTCTTCAGTGACAGACTGGGACTGCTGAGGCATCCAGCTTCGTGGAATGAATGCTTTCTGGGTGCTCAGCCTCCTTAGCATGTAGGTGACTATTGTTGGCCTACCCAGCCTGTGTCATGAAATCCAACTTAAGAAACCTCTGATGTTGGTGGTCTTTCTGTATGTTGTGAATATTATTGGTTAATAAAGGAACTGTTTTGGCCTATGGCAAGAAGTTGGCAGGAAATGGAAGCATAGAGGGCAGAATCAGAAAGAGACACCAGCAGATGCAAAGGAAAGATTAGAATGCTGCTCTGAGAAAAGGTACCAAGCCATGTTGCTGAACAAAATAAGAATCATGGGTTAGATTAAGGTGTAAGAGCTAGCTAACAAGACGCATGAGCCATAGGCTGAACAACATGTAATTAATATAAGCTTCTGTGTATTCCTTTGGGACTTTGGGACTGCTGGTCTGGACCTTAGGGCTAGGCAGAGCTAAGCAACTGTGGGCAGGTCAAGATCTTGAGGCTAGGTCAGGCCAAAAACTCTTCCTAAAAATCTCCTTTATATATGCATTGTATTGGTACTGTTCCTCTACAAACCCTAACTAATGAAAGATTTTCTCCCTAGGAGGGAGGAATAGATGATAGATAGATAGATAGATAGATAGATAGATAGATAGATAGATAGATAGATAGACAGACAGTCAGACAATAAACTGACCCTTACTCTGATACTCCTAGTGTATTACCAAGAGAACTGTGAAGCTATGGATCTGGACTGAGGAGACAGCAGAAAGATGCTAGAATCCTTACCAAATTCATCATTTGTGGGGAGGAGGCACTGTGTAGGTGGACAGGGCTCTTTGACAGTGTGACTGTCAGTGCATTCCCAGACCCATTTTGATTCTGACAATTCTCATCTGTGTTGATAACTTTTCATTCTGAATCCTGAAACATCAGTGTGGTGTCTACAGCAGCCAGTGCAGCAGTAGTGAAGGCAGTTTTCTCATGCTGTGCAGAACTCAGTGGCATAGTGGGCAGAGGCAGCACAGCATATCTTGTGTGGCCAGTTTCTTGGAGGGCTCTCAGGAAATGTTGGAGTCCATCCCTCTTGAGGAAGGGCAAGTTCTGGCTTCAGCCTCAAGACCAAAGCAAACACAAGTGGTCCTCCATGACAAGTAAACACTCTGGTAAATTCTGGACAATTTTGAAAAGATCAAAGAAAGAACCTAGCTGGATAGGGAGTCCCCTCTTCCTGGTGAGTGAGCATGGCAATGAGACTCGATTGCCCAAAGGACGTTGGCCACATGCTGCAGTCGAGGGAGGTTACAGAGAGGCTTTATGTCTCTTTTTATGTTCAAATGTTCCTAGAGGCAAGTAGAAAAATAAAACAAGAATAGTTCTGAAGTAGTTACTTTGGAGACTATCGACAACTTAAATTTCCACCTCAAATTCCACAAATTTCTTGATACTTTGCTCTGCTGTGAGTGAGTGATTAAGAAAGTTTTCAAAATGAATGTAAATATTGTCCAACTCTATGACCTCTTTTTCTGCTGCAATCACTTCATTACTTCCATCCCTCCCTCTCTCCCTTCCTTCCTTTCTGAACAGGATCTTTCCATGTACCCCTCAATAACCTGAATGAAGATTGCTATATAAATCAGGCTGGCCACAGAGATAGGTCCCTGCTCTCTGCCTTTGCTGGGATTAAAGGTATATACCACTATGTCCAGCTTGCAATTGCATTTTTTTTTGGCCTGTTATTTCTATTCTCTGGCTAACCAGAGCTGACACATGGATTCAGTGTGACTGATACCAATCTACACGTTGATCTGACCCTTCTACGAAGTTCCATTGGGAAGCTATTTACTAACAGCAAAAACAAAATATTGTGATGTGAAACACCTCTTGTGGGGAATTCTAATGATGTGACAGGAATAACCACTATCTGGGCAAGACTTAACTTGATGGGGAATTAAAAGGACTCACTTGTAAATCCCAAGTGATGAGACTGTATTTGGATTATTCTTTGTAAAATCTTATTATTCAGTCACTCAGACATGCTTACACTTGAACGCTATGATTTAGGGTCTGTTATATCAAGACAGTTGTAACTAAATGTGAATCCATGTGTGATATAATGAAGTTTAATGGAAAATTCTTTCCCCCTAAAGTGCACATGAAAGAATGAGAGTAAGAGGGGGGGGTGCTCCTCAGGTTTGATCAGAGCACTCACGTATGACGATTGCAGGCAGAATTCCAGCAGCTTGTCCCTTTCTAATAAATCTCTTTCTGGACTAACATCCCATAATCTCTTTAGTCTCATTACAACACAATGGTTTCTTGCCATTTTATAAATCAAGGAAGCATTTCCATACACCCTAATAATTATTGACATATGATGATTTACATTCAACAAAGGAATAGTCTTACTATCCCCAAGCAAAATTATCAAATATTAGGAATGAACAAAATAATGGGCCAGCAAGAAGGCTGAGTAGGTAACACATACACCTTGGAATCTGAAAACCTGGGCTCTATTTCAGGGACCCACACAGTCAGGGGAGAGGCTCCAGCAGGTTGTCCATTGATCTCTATTTGTAGACAAGTGTGCTCACACACAATAATTAAACACAATGTAAAAATTCATGCATTATTAATCATTCCAGGACAGTACTTTTGTTCAGAAGTAGTTGAACTACACACAATAGACTCCATTATATGTTGTGTGTATTTTTATTTGTTTATAGTTTGGTGGGTGCTTGTTTGTATTGTTTTTGTTTATTCATTTTGAGCACGATTATATTTAACATTCTTAGTTTGGGGAGTTTTATTACTTTCTTTTGTTTTTTGAGAAAGAATAAAATTGGATGAGTAGAAAAAAAAAGAAATTCATACATTGAGCTGGAGGGGGTGCTTGCCTTTAGTCCTAACACTTGGAAGGAGGGTCTATGTGAGTTTGTGGCCAACCTGTTCTACAGAGCAAGTTCTAGGAAAGTCAGGGCTACACAGAGAAACCCAATCTCAAAAAACTAATATATATATACAATATATAAAATATATTATATATATGACTATAGATAGATACTTAGATAAATAGATAGATAAATAGATTGCAGGCAGAATTTCATATATTATAATATTATATATAGAGAGAGGGAGAACAAGAGCGAGTTTTATAATCCAAGTACTTGGGATATTGAGGTAGGAAAATCATGGTGGAAAAAAAGTTGGTGGGATGCTCTGTCTACAGAGCTAAACAAAAAATAAAACATCATTCTCCAGGTTTCCTTGTGCTCAAAGACTAGATTCCTGATGCATCCCCAATGCATGAAAACCAAGATACAATAATTTCACAGATATCCTGCTGTTTGGGAATTAGTATGCTCTGATTCTTTACAAACTATGATTTTAAACAAAATACTTTTCTTGAATTATTTTACTTATAAACTGAGTTTCAACCCATGAAACACTGGAGACATGGAAGTACGTTTATAAAAATGCAGTAAAAATTAAAATTCTCAGGAAACCATATATCCATTGCCAGCCTTTCCACACATAGAGATCATTTTTACAAAGTCATCATTACAACATTTCAGATTTAAGTATTGAGTTCTCCTTGTTTTGCTCATAGTTCTCAAGACAGCCAAAAGCTATTACTTAGATAAATGACTTAATGAATAAAAATTAACCATAATGAGGCCATCTACTCTTTCAGGCACTTATTAAAACTCAGCCCCAATATACTAAGTGAATTTTTCTTTGCCTGAAATAACAAATGTAACAATAGGAAAGATAAAATAAAAATTAAAGTTAATATGACCAACAGGAGAAAATAACTTTCCTACAACAAAGCTATCCTCATTATTCATCATTCTTGTACAGTGTTAAGGCAAGCTAATACAAGAGGTCACAGTTAACCACCAGGAAAATGAACACCAAGCATCATGTAGAAGCAGAAAATGGAGTCCAAGTGATTTCCCCAAAATAAATTGTCCCAAATATTATTACCCAAACCTCATATTTTTCTGTAGCCATGGCTTGCCTGGAACTTACTCTGTAGACCAGGCTTGCCTTGAACTCACAGAGATCTGCCTGCCTCTGCTTTCTGGGTGTTGAGATTAAAGGTATGTGTCACCACAGCTTGCCAAAACCCATTTTTAATATATTAAAATAACAGCCTTTGCATCTTTCTCAAAACTTCCTCTTTCCTTGTGTGCCACTTGCCACTATTCGAATCAGTGCAAAAGCACTGTTTCTGCTATTTGTGTGATGGGAAAAGAAAAAACATCACGCACGACAAGGTTTTGACCATGGCCACAAAACAGACAAGTCGTTCTCAACCTGTGGGTCATGCCCCCCTTTGAGCATCCCATATAAGTTATTCTGCATATCAAAACTTTATATTATTCATAACTGTAACAAAATTATAGTTATAAAGTAGTATTGAAATAATTTTAGGGTTTGAGGTCACCACAACACAAGGAGCTGTGACTCTTTAAGGGTCATAGCATTAGGAAGGTTGAAAGCCACTAACATAGATAGATATGTAACTGAACAGTAACTGATAATTGCCTGTTCTGAATATGGTACAGTGTGAGGATCCCTGCTTAGATGTCGCAAAATTGAATAGTGTCACCAGGAAGTGTCCAGTTTCCTCTGTTCCCTACCCCAACAGTAGCTTTGGCTCTACTAAAGAGAAAAATTCAGATGAGACTCTGGCAGAGCAAGCAGTCCAGAATCTAACCAGAGCATGCAAAGAAGCAAGAATACCCTCCAAGCCTCTGGGGAGAGAGTTCTGTGTGGAAAGTGTCTGCGCACAAGCCAGAAGATCCAGGTAGAGATTCCTAGCACCTATATAGGAAGCCAGGCATAACCGGTGGGCACCTATAACCTGGTGCTAGGTGGTAGAGACAAGTGGATTAGGTTCTTCAAGGCTTGGTGGTCAGCCAGCTGAGCAAACACCAGGGTCAGTGGAGAGACTCTATCAAAGAAATAAGGTGGTGAGTGATCGAGGAAGAATAAGTTGGATTCTAGCATTTCCAGGTGCATGCATAGGTGCTGTACCTGTATGCATGAGCTCCCCCCTTCCCCCACCAACACACAGGGAACATCACACTCTTCAGAAAAATGGTAGAACACTCAGAAGAGCAAACTTTAATAGGGCATGCCCTATATCTCCTGTCCATACTATCACCTCCCTGGAATGCTCCTAGAGTCGATACTCTCAAGAATGGGGCATGCTGTTTTTGGAATCCCATTTCACCCAGAATTCAGTCTGCTATAAGTAGATGCATAAGATGCAAGATGATGACCAGGAGCTGGAAAGTTACAAGGGGAAAGGTAACAGCACCCTACCTTTGTTCACCTGGCCAGGAGGTCTTAAAGCTGGTTTAAGCTGGCCCAGCTAGCTAATCACTACCACCTGTTGTTTTTTTACATCCTGTTTGAAAGGATCTCAGTGGGCCTATCTGGAATCAGATGTCACTACTATTTTAGTGTCTTGACCACCCAACTAACTGCTGCCCTACCTTTTCTGACATCCTGCTTCAAGCATGGTGCTGAGCTGGCCCAGCAGGAGAGAGCACCATCACACTTTCCTTATGTCCTGATTTGAAGGCCCCATGTGTTAGTCCCTCCAAGAGCTAACCCTCTGCCTAACAACTGAGCTATCCAAGTTTATCTGAGTTCACATTGAAGAGTGGGATTTGTGACTCCAGATGTCTGCTTTATCAAGGAGAGAGTAGACAGCCTCTTTATTTGGTTTGGAGTTTTTGCTTGAGACGATGTAACCAGGGCTGTCTTGGAACTTACAAAGTAGCCTTGGCTGATCTTTAGCTAAAGATTTCCATGCCTCCATCTCCCAGGTGCATCCTAAAACAAACAAATCATCTATCTAATGGGGAGAGTCTGAGGTGTCCAGCTGGAACTCAGCATCAACAAGATCAGGAAGTGTGAACCTGAAGATGGAGTGACTTTCACTTAGCTTGCCCACCAGACACTGGCTGAGTTTCTGGGTCAGTGAGGAGGCAAAGCAACCTGGTCAGCACTCTTGCTGACAGGCAGTGGCAAATAATGCCAAGTCATAAAACTTTGCACCCACCCAGCACCACTTCATCTAACTGGTAGTCCAGTCTGAGGACTCTGGAGGCCCACTGGTAGGCAGGCCCATAGTGGCCCAAGAGCCCAGTAGTAGCCAAGACAGCAGTCGGAGCAGCCTGAACAGGACCACCAGCCTACAAAACAGGATGGTAGAGTATATGGGGAATCCCAGCTATCAGGGAATGAAAATAGATTGTAATTAAGGTAGTAACAGTTAACATGAAGTCATTATAAGGAATTTTCATATGTATATGTTGTTTACTTAAATATAATTTAGATGGTGCAACAGTTCTGCATACTAGATCAGCTCCTTTCATTTCTGACTTTTTTTTTTAATTGAGACAGGATCTCAGTATATATACCAGGCTTGCCTCAAACTGACAGTCTTCTGCCTCTGCCTCCTGAGTGTTGAGGTTAAAGACATTATGTGTGACAGACTATAAGGATGAGGTTGAGAGAGCTAACTGAGAATGTCATGTGCTTTTGAAACCTCAAAGCCCACCCTCAGGAACACACCTCCTCTAACAAGGCCACACCTCCTAATCCTTCCCAAAACATTCCACCAACTGGTGACCGAGTGTTTAAAATATATGAACATGGTACCATTCTCATCCAAGCCACCACAGTATATATTTAATTAATAGAATTTTAAATGATATTACACAACTATAAAACTTATTGCCAAAGAAAGCAAAAGCCGTTGAAGATAGTTTTTACTGCAAGGCAACATAAAACTTCCCTGAAGGTCCCTGTGAGTTGTTACCTAGGTGATCAACAGTATGAACCTTTTTCCTCAGGAAGTTTTACTGCTCAGGTAAATATCAATACATTTTACATAGATGGTGGTTTGTAGGTCAAATGAGAACCTGGGGACCCTGCTCAGAACAACATCTATTTTATAGGTTAGGACTGGAAGTAAAATGTGGTGATTTGTTTCAGACACCCAGAAATGTCCTGGCACATGCTAAGTGTTTAATCAATACCTGATGTCATTCTTGACACACAAGGATGATTTCCTTTCCATTCTAAGTAGAAGATAAAGGGCATGCTCAGGCCAATAAAGGAGCCGCCATTATGGGCATGAGGCAATAAGCAAAGGCTCCAGCTGAGGTCAGGGCAACTGGGTAAAGAAGCCTGGGTTTGCCTGTGACTGTTTATCACCTGGGGCTTACTTGGTCTTTCTCTTGGACAGACATTTTCCTGCTTAAATGTGCTTCCCTACTGGCCTACCTGCCTGGGTTTTCTTTGTCAAGTCCTAATACTTGCTCTGAACTAAAGCAATGCTCAAACTGCATTGAGAATTACTAAAGTTCTCACTCTCTGAGTAAGTTCCAGCCCTTTTGGTATCTAGAAGTGTGATGGGACAAGTCATTTTACTCTTTCTGTGACTTTGTTTCCCCTTTGCAAAATGAGATCTTTATACTATAGATTTATTAATCAGGGGCAGGTGGGAATGGAATATATATACAGGGCAGTAAGATTTGCTGAAAGTAAGCTAAACATTTTAGGAAAGAAATAACCATCTGACATATTTTTCCTATTTCTGGAAACCTTTGTCTGCTGGGCACGCCCCAGTGTAATTTCTTAGGTAGTAACTGCAAGACTGTCTGTCCACTGTCACCAAACATAAAACCAGACCATGGGAGCAAGTAACTCACCCTCTCTGAGTTTTCTCCATGGAGCAAATAAATGACATGTAGTCTATTCACCTCTCAGGGGGTTTGCTAGGTGATACACATCATGTTTGTGAACACCATATTAACTTAGTACCCACTAAGCATCACACTGGGGGCTGTGGTTATTTGGCTGGTTTGCTCTGTTGCTATGCTAAACGCCAAGACCAAAAGCAACTTAGAAAGGAAATGGCTCATTTGGCTGACATTTCCAGATCACAGTCCTTCACGAAGGAAGTCAGGGTAGAAATTCAAGCAAGAGGTGAAGCCGAAATGACTAAGGAATGCTGCTTACTTGCCTGGTTCCCAGTCTGTGCTCCACTAGCTTTCCTATGCAGCCCAGGCTCACCTGCCTAGGGATGGTACTGCCCACTGTGGATTGGGCCCTCCTGCATCAATTAACAGTCAATAAAATGCCTCACAGACATGCCCATGGGTCAATCTAATCAATGTAACCTTCAGTTAAAGTTTCCAAATGATGCCTTATTGTATTAAGTTGACAATAAAACTAACTAGAGACCTGTAAAGACCAGTAAAACAAGATTCCTATTGTTCATGAGCTCCCAGGAAATAAACATGGTACATAATTACCTGCATACAAGTGTCAGTTTGTACAGGGTATGGCCTGGGCACAAATGAGAACTATTGTCTTTACTTGGAGTCAACAAAAAAAGGCTCCTTTAGGATGGTAACAGTCAAATCATTGTGTTAAAGGGACCATCTTAAGCGACTGACTGCTGAACCTCAGGAATAGCATGATGTACCTTTGAAATTGTAGAGGTCAGCTGAGCAGAGGATGAGAATTCCAGAAAAACTAAGATAGTGTGTGGATTTCCATCACTCTGTTCTTTCCTTTAATGTTGAGTAAAGCAAACTTCACTGCTATAAATGTAGAGGGTTAATAGGATGGAAACATCCCATTTTTAACAGTCCTCTCAGAGAGAGAAATTGGTTCTGCTCATTAAGAAGGGACGCACAAACCACTGAGTGAAAAGTTTTTATGGTAGCAGAATGCTCTTGTGGTATTAAAGTATCTGCCCCAAAGGACTGAGGAACAGAAATAAAATGTGCCTTTATGGTGGAGGCTGCCACATGAAGCAGGCAGAGATTGACTAGTGAGATAGCCTGGATTACTGTCTTGGAAGCTATGAAATAAATGATAAAAAAAATACTACTCAGGTGCTCTTCGTAAATGTCTGATTTGAACCTAGTCATAGGTAACAAGGCAGATCCAGACTACAGGCTCTCCTAAAGGGTCTTCAGGGTTTGTATTATGAACAAGGGAAGTAAATATGAAGATCAACTTGAGGCAGTCTGTTTTTTGAACCTGAAATGATAACAGATGACATATCCCGATGTAAGCAGTTAGTTCTTGGATCGTTGAAAAGGGGTAAAATCCTGATATCTGTGTGTAATATGGAAGAGCGAGGAAAAGAGAGCTGGTGAGAAAGGGAGAAACAGCATCAATGTTACTTTTTTGAGACAGCATTTTTCAAATTATTTGGCAACAGTAATGGCTGCCATCACGGCATCTGTCTTAATTACTGTTCTAATATTGTGAAGAGACACTATGACCAAGGCAACTCTTATAAAGAAAAACATTTCTTTGAGGCCTTGCTTATAGTTTCAGACACGTATAGTCCATTATCATCAAGGCAGGAGCATGGTCCACATAGGTAGTCATGGCTCTGGAGTAGTAGCAGAGAGTTCTATATCCTGATCCTTAGACAGGCAAGAGGAGAGAGAGAGAGAGAGAGAGAGAGAGAGAGAGAGAGAGAGAGAGAGAGAGAGAGAGAGAGAGAGAGAGAGAGAGAGAGAGAGAGAGAGACTGGGCCTGGCATGAGATTTTAAAACCTCAAAACCCACCCCCAGTGACGCACTTCCTCCAATAAGGTCA